>VDFB02300984.1:0-87185 GCA_007258455.2 Sequoia sempervirens
TTTTCAATTTCATTTTTCTAATGTAAAAAGTTCAATTAATTCTTTTGTAATAATTATGGTGAAACTTAAATGACTTGTGATTGCAAACCTTGTAGGTGCCTAGATTTGAAAAACTCCATGAAACCCCCAAATTGGTATGTGCTATCATATTAGGTGGTGGAGCTAGACATGTCTTTTTCCTCTTACATGAAGAAAAGCCAAGCCAACAGTAACTATTTTCCCTTGCAAACATATTTTTACTAATTTTATCTTGCCTTGCATATGATATTGTCCTTTCTTTCAAATATTTAGCCTCACAGAAAAATTGCACCTAAAAGAAGTGCCCTATTTCTGCTATTGAATTAAGTGTTTTATCAAAATTTTGAAGCACGTGCCATTTCCTCCAGCAAACTCATGCTAGTCTTTAATTTTTCCAATTTAAAACTCCATGGACTTTCTTTTTAAATGATCACTTTATCATGTCAAATGATTCCATGCTAAGTATTTAAAATATATATATTTTTAAGTGGCACCTGGAAATATACAAGTCAAGGTTGTGAAAGTTAACACTCAAGCCAATCATCATGTGAAATAGGAATCAAAATCTATAGATATTCATTTGGTACATAGCCATCAAAAAATAATGCAAGTCTCTATCTTCCATCTAGATTAGTGCAACAGTTCAAGTATGCTTATGTTGCACTATGCATTTTTTTTTATTTTTTTTTCACACACAACTCAATTACATGACTTGGGTTTGTTTTGAGAAGTGAATCCTTTTTCTTTGTGTTTAGATGTCTTATGTCAAATCTCTACTAATGATATTGTTTCTTCTTTTGTTTCAGTTTTCTTTTCTTCCAGTGATTTTCTTGTAGCATATGCATCTTTTCTCTGGAATACAAGTGCATGCTATGAAGATAACATTCAGCATGAAGAAATTGATTGAATGATAGTGAAGATGAAAGGACTAATTGGGTAATGGGAAAGAATTGGTTTGCTATTTAGGATCTATTTTACTATATTATGTGAATTAGAAACAACAAACAAAGCAAATTTCTTGAGTAGATTTTTATCTGGACAATAAAATTTTGCAACAAAGTAGCTTTTTTTTAATGATAAAATCTTTCACTTGATAGAGTAAGCTACAATTTATTTTCAAGATAACATTCAAAATGAATGCATTGAAGTTGTTTTCCTAAGATAATTTGGTTTTCATAGCTATCACTTCTAGCTAGCCAATTACACTTTGCTTGAAGATTTTTTCCACCTTATCCACAACTTCAACAGTATTTTTATCAGACCAACAAAATTTTTGATTTCCTCCTAAGGAAGAATTGCATCAAAAATTCCAAACATAGTTTGCATTATAACATTTTCTTTGTCCACTGCTCTATACAAGCTCCTCAATGTGTATGGTTGCAACAATGCTTAAAGTGTATCAGTTAGAAGGCATCATGTTTTGTAGTTTTCAAGCATTTTAGAGCGGTGAACAATTGACTCTCATTTTCAAATTTTATTACAGTAGTGGATATTTCTAGTTTTACTTTTGAGATTGCATAATTTTTGAGGCAGACAAATCTAATTTAGTTGTGGATGATTGAGATCCTTCAAATGACAATACATGTTTTGTACTTTGCATATTTCATGGTGTCCTATAAAGAAAAGACTATTTTAAGCTATGGTTCTAATTGTAGATCAATTGTATTTGTTCAATCTACAACTTCTTGTTTGCAAAGACAAAGGCAGGGACTCTAGCTGGCACATAGCTCTTATTTTTAATGGCAGTTTAAAATAATTTAATCATAAATAATTATGAAAAAAAATTTAATTAATTATTTCTTATTAATTTTTTTCTTATCATGGTCTTTTAATCTAATTGTATAAACCATGTCACATCTAAACATTTTCTAGACTTAATTTTATAAGAAGTTTTTTTTTTTTTTTACTTTGTATTCAAGATTAAATTATTTTTTCTACCATACACCAAATGTATTTGAACTATTATGAATGCACAGGCTTAACCCAATAAGAGTTTGACATGCTTGAGATACCACTACCTATGTGTAATGTCGCAAAATTGCACCTAGGCCCAACTTCACATTTTTGCATTTTTGCCTAGCATTAATGACAAAAATCCCATGTCAAAATTTTGTGATTCTAACTCCATGCGCCCTTGTGGTAGAGCAACAAAAGCCTAACGACATGTTTCCCAAAAATCTAGGCTTTGGACACCTATGCGGCGTGCAGACGTCTGCATGACGTGCTAGCGTCTTGTTGGTTTTCCAAGTTTGAAACAAGGAATCTTGAATCTTGAATCTCTCGACACTTGTCCTAGCAATTGAATTTTAGATGTAATGGCTCTTTGTCACCCTTGCATGCATTAAAAACCCCTTTCTTGCTCTCATTTGGGGTGGGAAGTCATTCATTCAAGCTCTCTTACCACTTGCTCTAGTTTTGAGTTCTCTTCATCCTTGATAGCAACACGCACACAAGCAAAGCCATGCTAGACTAAGGTCCTTCCAATAGCAGTAGCTCTCAACCAAGCACTCAACAGTGTGTTTGTGTGCTCCAGAGAGGATCTAGGCCTATGGGTAACTCTTTCTCTCTCTTCCACTTTCCTTTCCCGCTTGTTTACTTACTATCTCGTGGTGTAGGTTCTACTCCTGAAGCAGGTTTTGCTTTCACAACATGCTTTGTTTAATTCATTTGCACTCCTTTCCAACTTAGTTGTCTATGGAAGTGGGAACACCAAAATGGGGATTTGACAAAGGTAGGCCCCTATATAGCTCCAACCTTTTCTCCTTGTTCTTTTGTGTGTAGGTGTAAAGTGGAGCTTGGAGTGAAGAGTTGAATGTCTAGTAAAAGGTAAGATCTCTCCAAGTCCCCTTGTGTTTCTTATAGCTTCCAGGTTCCTGTTCATTTATTTCATTTAGTACATCCTAGATCAAAGCTTAGAAGTGAAACATGGTTTTGTCCGCTTGAGCTCTTTAGCCCTCTATTGCTTGGGATGCCAACGCATCTTTTAGACGATAGCACATCGCACTGGAATCCTAAAACTACATTGTTGTCTTTTGGCCAAGAGCTCAGTCATCTAAGGCAGAAATCTCAGGGTTTCACTCTCTCAAGATTTGAAGTAACTTTCTCTGAAACACTACTCAAAGTATACTTTTTTGCATTTTCATTGACTTGCTTATGCTGAGGTGTATAAGGGTAGTTTATTCCCTAGTGATCTCTTGACAATGAAGAGACCCATGTGCAGCGAATCCATCTTATATCACATTTTGATAAACCTGATGTGAACACGTCGGATCTATTTTCACGATGTTGCATGCTTATAATAATCCCTTTTTCTGAAGAAAATCTTGATATGTTGGAAAACGCTCTAGATGACTTCCTAGAAGCTCTCTCCCCTATCTGTAAATCTTCTAAATGAACTCCCCCTTCACAAGCTGAGGAGTCAATAAATGTGGTTGTGGTTTTTGTGGCTTCTCCAAGCCCTAAGAAACCCGTCATTTACATGACCTCGGCCAAACCATCCTCTAGGGAGAACTATTTTGTCTATGGGATTTTGTGTCATAGTGATTCATCAGACTTATGTTTGAGGTTTGTAAAAGCTACGAACTCAACTTCCTATAATGTTGTTGGGAAAACATATAATACTAGGAGGAATAAATAGAACTTAGATCAACAACCTTTTGTTCCTACATCACAACCCACTCAAGTTCCTACTCCTTTACCACCTTCTCAACCAAGCCTTCCTTCAGCACCTAAACCTATGATCAAAGCACCAAGTGATTATGATCTTGTCAAGCAACTTCATGTTACTCCGGCTAATATCTCACTTTGGGACTTGCTTCAAACTACTCTGGTTTACCAAGAGATGTTCTAAGAAGCTTTACAAAAGATTATCTTCCCAACCTCTGCTAGGCCTACAGATGTTAATGCATTTTGGCTCATATTCAAGTGGATTCACCAAATATTACGTTCCATCTGCAAGAACTCCCGCCTCCGTATGTGTAGAAGCAAGCGGATCCCTTGATGATTATAATTAATGTTAATAATATTGGTAATAGGCATTACTCTCATTGACACTAGTTTGGCTCTCAACGTTTGTGGTATGGACCTATTGCCTAAGATTAAAGTTGATTCATCTTTAGCGGCTCTTCCTTGTATATTTGTGGGTTTCATAATGATGGATGCCAAGCTCTAGGTATGATAATACTACCTATGCAGCTAGGTATCGTTACCTTACCTATGTTTGTTTATGTGATGCCTGGTCGGTTACCTTACAACCTTCTCTTGGGGAGACCTTGGATTCATGTTATAAGTGTTGTGACTTCTACTTTACACTGCTCTTTGAAGTTCATCACAAATAATCAGGTGGTTACAGTTAAATAAAATGCAGAAGTTGTTCACCTTTGTGAGCTAGCGATTGCCAGTCATGTTTGAGTTGTATCCACTCTCAATAATTGTATTCCATCTTTAACCATTGATGTTATGGCATGTTCTTCATCAATACCCTCTATGGAAGTTGTTCCTAGAGTAAGTGTCAATAAAGATGAACCACCTAAAGTAGAGGACCATAAGTCTCCCATGTCTTCCCCTTCTTCCTCTCGATCAAAGCTTTCCTTGCTGATGGTTGGGGCTCCTTGGATTTCTCTGAATTCTTTATTGTGGAATACAAGGCGAATGCCTCTTGCATATATTTTCTAGGTACTTCTGACACAAAGATGGACAACACTCCCGCTTAGGAAGAGAAGTGTGGTCCTGTTCAGGAGACCACTCCTCCCTCTGTTGAGGAGAGTAATCACGTTCGTGCAAAGGAGATTAACATTTGGGAACTAGGTAAATAAGGTGGTAGTTCTCCCATAAAGACATTTTATATCCATTGGTGGAATGAAACACTCTATGTAGAGTCACCACCTTCTGATGTTTTGCAAACTCGTTATGGGTTTGAATATGAACTCACCTCTCGATATGGCTATGGGTAGAAAGGCATTGGATGTACCAAACAAGTAATTCAAGTTCCTATCCAATTTAAGCCACAACAGTGCTATCTAGGTTTGGGATGCTCTATTGAAAATTCTAAGCAAAAACCTTGGTGGAGTGTTAACATGATTTCAGTTGAGTCATTAAGCTTGGTTCATCCTAAGTTAGAGGAAAGGGAAAAAGCTGATAAAATCCCTTTAGATGTCTTCTCTTCATATGAAGCATTGGGGGAATTCCTAGGTGCTTATTCCCCATTGCCTTCTTTTCATCACAAGAAATGATTATCGTATCGCCTACATAAACAAGCGTACTTTGGAGAATCTATCTTGAATATTGATGAAGAAGACCCTCTATCTAACATTAATATTGATGTTCTGATATCTCATCCTAAAGATTGCAGTTCTCTCCTTAAAGGAGATACTATTGAAGTTCCTATGGATCCTAAATCCTCATAAAAAGTAATGAAGATTGGGAAGTATCTCTCTTCGGAGGAAACAAATGAACACTCTGATCTCTTGCATTCTCATTATGATATCTTCGCTTGGATGTATGAGGATATGCCTAGTATTGATGAGTCTATAGTGGTTCACAATATCATCCTATGTCTCGATGCCAAGCTAGTTAAGTAGAAAATCTTAAAGATCAAGTCCCAAGGTGGCATTAATGGTCAAGACTAAGATAGAGAAATTATTGAAAATAGGCTTTATCTGTCTGATTGAATACTCCCCTTGGATTTCAAATATAGTTGTTGTTATTAAACCTAATGGTCGTATTCCTATATGTATTGAATTTTGAGATATTAATAAGGTTTCTCTTAAGGATGATTTTTTGTTGCCTAATATATATGATTGTGGAATCAATTGCACGCCATCCATTTTTGTCTTTTATGGATGGATTCTCGGGTTACAATCAGATCCGTATTAATCTAGATGATCAATACAAGCCAGTCTTCACTACGCCTTGGGGTACTTTATGTTATGTGGTCATGCCCTTTGGGTTAAATAACGTGGGAGCGACTTACCAATGAGTGATGACCCTAGTATTTCATGATTTTATTCATAAGATCTTTGAAGACTATGTTGATGGTCATGGTCCATCTTGGCGAAATCAATAACCTATCAAGATCATGTGAAGAACCTTCATCTTATCTTTGAAAGGCTTTGACTCTATAAGATGAGACTCAATCCCCATAATTGCGTCTTCAGCATAAATGTTGACAAGCTTTTGGGGTTCATAGTTTCTCATCATGGAATCGAGGTTGACACAAATAAAATTGATTCCATTGTTAACATACCTCCACAAAGGAATATCACTGAGTTGCAAAGTTTACAAGGGAATATTGAGGGGATTCATAGATTTATATCTCAGTTGGTTGATCGTACCCTTCATTTCACTTGTTTATTGAAAAAGGATGTTCACTTCATATGGGATGAAGAGTGTTAGAAATCCTTTGATTCAATCAAAGCTTATTTAGCCAATCCTCCTGTATTGATGTCAGCTATGCAAGATAGACCCTTTTTTCTTTACCTTGTTGCATCACCATATGCCCTGGCAGCTTTGTTGGCTCAATATGATGACACGGGGAAAGAGAGAGTGGTCTACTACATCATCCATGCCCTAGTCAATTACAAAACTTGTTATTCCTCCATGGAGAAGCAATGCCTTGCTCTTGTATTCACTATGCAAAAGTTGAGACACTATCTTCTCCATGCTGAAACACACGTCATAGTAAAAATGGATCTCTTAAAGCATCTATTCTCTAGTGCTGACCTTGTTTGGAGATTAGCAAAATGGGATATGTTTCTTTCTGAGTTCGATATAAATTTTGTTACTCATAAATCAATAAAGGTTCAAGTGGTTGCCAATTAATTGGCAGACGCTCCCTCATCCCGTTCCTTCCTAGGGTTGGATTTGTTCCCTGACAAGAATATTTTCACAATTAATTACGACCATGAATGGAAGATGTATTTTCATGGATCGAGGTGTCAGACTGGTTCTAGAGCGAGTGTGGTCTTAATATCCCCCAAAGGTAAAATGTTCCCTTTATCCTCTCAATTATATTTTTTGTGCACCAATAACATCGTTGAGTACAAAGTCCTTATTGTTGGCTTGCATGTTGGGATTGCACTAAGCATCAAACATCTTTGTATACTAGGTGATTTTGAGCTCATTGTGAATCAGATTATGAGAACCTATTAGGCTAAAAAAAGTAAGTTGTCCTAGTACCAAGACCTTGCTTTGTCCCTACTTAATCGGTTCTCCTCTTTCACAATAGACAGCGTCCCTAGGAGGGAAAATAGACATGTCGATGCCATGGAAAGTGCTACTTCCTTGGTACCATCAGGAGAGAATACAAAAGAATACTGCTTCATGGTTCAGGTCCTGTGAACCCCTGCAATTTCTAATCAACCTAAATTTGAATCTTTTGTCTGTTCTCACATAGACTCAAGAGATTGGTTCTCTAGTATCTATAATTATTTAAAGACTAGAAACTTTCCTAATGATGTTGTGAAGCATTTTTGCCTTTATCACTTTGATTTTCGGTTTGTAATATGTTTTCAATTTTGGGTGTGCCCGCACTCAAATAGAGTTATCAGAAAGGTGCGCAATGCGACATGTGGTTGCTACACAACTTTCATCTTTTGTCTCCCTTTAGGGAGAGAGTTTAGAACATGTGTTGGCTCATCGGGGATTTTCTAGGGAGCTATATTCATGAGCTCAAAAGTCTCCACCTTTTTGACATGTCACCTCTTTGTTGCAGCCAAATTGCATCTCCTATGGAATGATAACTTTTGGGGAGTTTGTCAAAGCTATTTGGAATTTTTCTTTCTTGGTTTTTAGGATGGAAGCTTTGATTCGGTGTCTTTGGGTGATGTGATTGGTCAACTAGACCTTGTTTCCAAGCCTTTTTTTTAGGATTTGATCCTTTATGGGCATCTATCTTTGCTAAATATCTAAAAAACATCAATGCAGTAGCTAAGAATTGATGAGCAAAGATCATTGTGACCTAACCAAAGATCTACGATTGGATCATGTGCCATTAACTATCAAACACCTGGCAATATTGACTTTTTTATTGAGGTGGGATTTTCTTTTCTGCAACTATATAAGGAGGGCGATGACACAATGAGGGGTTGGAATTTCAAGTTTCAGTTTCCTTGGCTAAGGAAAGTTTCTTTAGTTTTCTTAGGATATAGAAATACTTTTAGAAGCACAATTGCAGAGATACTTATCTCTGGCATGGTATATCTTTTTAGGCGTAAACTATTGTCAAATTGGCATCCGGCCTTTGTTTTAAAGTTCATTTGATATTTAAAGCACGAACTATTGAGGAGAAATTGTTGAGACTATGCATGTATGGCCTTTTTCAAGTTTTTTTTCTTTATATATTATTGTTTTGAATGAAACATTGTTTCTTGCAAGATGAATCTAAATAGTTTAAGTAGTTGATTTCCATAGTATATGCTTGTATGGTAGAATAATGACTTGTGAAAATTTGATAATGTCATTGGACTTCTTTGTTTTTCTGAAGGGTTATTGTTTTACTATATTATGTTGTATTAGAAGAGAGAGCTTATGCAATTTTTTAATGTTCTTTCTGTTACCCTTAGAAATCTTTATGTTTAATCGAACCTTAATGAACACTACCTGAGGGGAAAATTTGAAAGTCTGCACTATGCTTGTTGTTAGCCTTTGTTGTTCATTATCTTTTCAACAATGAAGGGTTGTGGTGTTCTATGTCTAATTATATCAATCATAAGAATGGTTGGGTTTGAAATGTTGTAAAAGTATTGGCGTATCACCCTTTTCATGTTTTATATTTACATTTCTTTCTACCCTTTACTCCAAACCCCCAAAGAAGAGTTGTATTTCTATAAAAATTTGGGAGGCATTCAATGAGGTGCAAATTAGTCCCCCACTCACTGAATTTTCCATAAGACTATCAAAGAGGCGCAAGCTTTGATGATCAACAATTCTTTTTCTAGCATGCCCAGTGGAACAAGAAGTTTTTTGAATACCTAATTAGAAGTCAGAAATATTTCTTGAATTGGGCTAAGGAAGGAAACTGGAAGTTTCATGCCCAGAGTCCAAACAAGAGCATCTTCAAGAGGTTGTTTCCAATACTCTCAGTTACCTACCTCAGTACCTAGAAGGAGAAGACTTTCAGGTTATGTATCACCTATAAGGAGCAAGAGAGTAAGAAGTTAGAGCCTAGTCTTCAGGGCCTTATCTACTCCACCTAGAGGCTTAAACTTCCAAATAAGAATACATGTATACCTAATTCACAAGAATCTTTTCTCTATGGCTCATGCACCTCCCCCTACTTCTATAAATTTCATAAAGTGGGATAGTGGTAGCCCGCTACAACCACCCACACCCCTAGATGCATGGCTTGCCATACCCACTAACGCCCTCAAGGCTATTCTAAGATTCTCTAGAGAAGACTTCAAAACCACTTTCGAACACCTTTGAGATATAGTAGAGGTATGTAGGGTACATATCACATCAGAGGAGAACATCGCTTTAAGGCTGTTAGCTAAATCTTTCAAGGGAAAGGCCCAAGATTGGTATTGATCTTTGGCCTCGGGCTCTATCATCTCCTAGGATCGGCTTGGAGAGTAGATTTTTGAACACTTCTCAGAGAAATGAGACCACTCTTCATTACTGCAACAACTAATTACCATCAAGAGAGCTCCACAAGAAGCCATGAGTGGCTTTAACACCAAATTTCATAAGACCTAGAAAAGGATTCCCATGACTACTCGACCCCAAGCCATGATGGCATTCATGTTCTATCTGAAGGCTTTCAATCCGAACATCGCAATTATGATAACCTCCATGGGAGGGGAGATCTTGCTTCATGCATATCAGGTGTTGGTGCACGCGGAGAATAGTCTAATTGATATCGGGAAACTTCTGCCTCAACCTCTGATGCCAATATTTGTGAAAATCTCAAATGCCCCATGGGAAGAAGCTACTCCAAGCACTTCTATTGCACAACTGATGTCAGTCGCTCTGTAGTCTATGTACATGTACCCCACCACTCAAACAAGCACATTAGGCTCTCCCCCAATCGTGGCAGACATCATCAACATGAAGAATCTCATGTGGACTTTTGCTAACAAGTTGTTCCTTATCAAGCAACAACAAGCAATGCCTTTGAAGTAGACTACGCAAGCCTATGGCGAAGGAAAGCCACCTTATCAACAAAATCCATACCAAGGATCCTCCAGAGGAATAGGTCAACAAACCTCATTTGCAAACCAGATAGTTGTGGTCACCATGCCATTACAGATAGTCAAAGATAGTATGAGTAAGGAGCTAATTCTGGGCCATAATAATTTGGCAGAAGACGAGAATGTATGGTGCTTCCCATGTAGCGATAGTCTTATGCCCCGAAATTTCCCAAGAGGGAATATGCAACAGAGGATAGCATAACAAAGAAGCAAGGGCATGCTTCAGAATGTAGATGAATACAAGTCTTCTAAAATGGGAAATTCCCACTTTAGAGCACAAATGCAAGGAATATCCTTGGAACAAGAACTGGATATTGCACCCGACCAAGCTCTGTTTTCTTGGATGGAGGAAGAAGATGTAGTGTTCACAAATGAAACTCCGATGACTAGCTTTTTTGCAAGTGCAATCAGATTATAACACAAGGTCCAAGGCAGGTTCATAGGAGAATACGCGCAACAACCTTTGTCACGTTTGTTGCCACGTCAACCTCTCCCGTGGGAAAAGCAGGCTCCATCACCTAGCATCTGACCTTTTCTACAGTCGCATAATCTTCCATTAGTAAAGGAGGCAGATAAGACACCGAGCCCAGTCACAACAGAATGTTTCTTTCTAAATACAAGAGAAGTACCATTGTACAAGCCTAAGACTCAGTCAGTCGGGATGCTCAATGTAATGGAACAACTAAAAAAGGCACCTGCCAATGTATCATTGTGGGACTTCATATCCATTCCCGAGCAAAAGACATTGCTTCGGGAAGCATTAAAGAAAGAAGAAAAAAGTCCATAAATGGACATAGCTCATCCATACAATCAAAGCAGAGACAAATAACCCATGCCACCCCCTCAGGCTCTGAAAGCAACAACTTACACGAATGATGTAGGCAATGCAAAGAGAAAGAGGTAAGAAAACTAAAGCCCACACCTTTCTTTTTAACAACTATTATGGGAGATAATATTTTGCATAATAATATGATTGATTCAAGGGCTAGCACGACTATTATGCAAAAACAAGTGGTAGATACTTTGAAATTTAAGTATGAGCCCCTTGAAAAAGGAATCATGTAACTAGACAGGAAGAAAGTCCCGATTGTTGGTCAAATAAAAGATCTATCTCTAACCCTCTTCTCATGTCCAAGCCAAACAGACACACAAAAAATAGTAGTGATAGACATTCCCTTGGTTTTTCGAATGTGTCTTTCAAGACATTTGACTACAAAGCTTGGTAGATACTTAGCACTTGACTGGTCCCACCTAATATTGAGAACCAAGCATGGGGCGAAGATGAAGATTTTTTCTGAATCCTTGCATCTTGAAAACATTACTGACAATGCAAAACTATGCTTTGAGGCAACACATACCCCCATCTCTCAACAAGAGAGATATTGTGTAGAAATTCTAGAAGATGAAGAAGATACAAGTGATCAGACTCCTGCGGAAGAGGTGTATCTCAACCAATTCATTGACTCTGAACCATTCGACAACTTCCACACAATAGGACTAGGCACATATATGATTTTCGACAATGATCAAGTCTTTCTGAAACTTATGAAGGATTGAGAGGAATCTGATAATTTGTCTGATAATCGTCTATGGACCCCATATTTTGATGGTGCCAAGTGTAAAGTTGGCTCCAAAGTGGGTATCCAACTAGTGTCTCCATCAAGATCAGAGACCCTCAAGGCTTACCAAATTTTTTAGTTCTCATGCTCTAATAACAATGTCGAGTATGAAGCCTTGGTTCACGGGCTAATTCTAGGAGAGTGAATAGGTGCGAGAAGGATGCAAGCTTTCGAAGATTTAGAACTAGTGGTGAGCTAAGTCTGTGGACAGGCGATTGCAAAGAAAATAAGGATGAGATCTTACAGGCATCGGGTTTGGGATCTAATCGAGAGTTTTGAAGCTTTCAACATACAAATTATTCCCCGATCACAAAACAGTGTCACTGATTGGATGGCTTATGTCGGTTCACAATTTCAACAATTTTTTTACCTGACGAAGCAAAGTGTAGTACAAGTCATTGTTTGACCCTCAATTCCCGATAATGATCAAAATTGGAAAGTTTTTGATGACGACATCCAAATTTTGCTTCTTTCATACAAAAATAAGGGACAAGATTTCTCGAAGATCAAATCATCCAATTGAAAGGGAACAAGCTTCCCTGAGGATTAATTTCTCTTGAAATCTCTTTGATTGTGAGGACACAAGGAATGGCAAGCAAAGATTTATTGCGAATGCAAGGGATTATGAAGAGATCGATGTCATAAGTAGCAAAAAGCTAAAAGTTGGAAGGGAAGTTCCTCACAAGGACAAGAAAAGGCTAAAGGATCTATGCTTCAAGTATGACAGGGTTATCACCTGGACCTATGATGATCTTAGAGGATATGACCCAAGCATAATCCAACATACCATTGATTTGGCGGAAGGATCCAAGCCCATCTGACAGAAGCAAAGGCCAATCAACCCGAAGGTCAAAGCGCTGATGGCACAGGAGCTCACTAAGCTGGTCGAATCAAAGATCATATATATCCTATCAAAGATTCCACCTGGGTATCGAATCTGATTCCAATTAAAAAAATTAATGGTGATATTTGACTTTGTGTTGATTTTTGGAACTTGAATAAAGCCTCACTAAAAGACCATTACCCTTTGCCACTGATGGAGCAGATCTTGCAGACCATGACCGGATTAGAGAGGTTCTCTTTGCTAGATGGTTTCGCAGGATATAATCAAGTCTATGTGAAGGAATCCAACCAACATAAGATAACATTTACCACTAAGTGGGGAATGTTTGCATATTCAAAGATGTGGTTTGGACTTTCCAATGTTGGTGCAACTTTTGAACGAGCAATGGATATTTCTTTTGAAGGATTGATCAACTAGATTATCCTCATATATCTGGATGA
Organism: Sequoia sempervirens; assembly: GCA_007258455.2. Taxonomy (NCBI): domain Eukaryota; kingdom Viridiplantae; phylum Streptophyta; class Pinopsida; order Cupressales; family Cupressaceae; genus Sequoia; species Sequoia sempervirens. The sequence continues at coordinate 13,109 of VDFB02300984.1, forward strand.
CCTAACAGTCTTTCCAAAATCAAAAGATGATCATTTCAATCATCTATAAATGCCAACAGTTCAAGATTTCTTTGAATCCTAAAAAATGTGTCTTTGGAGCACCTTAGGGTAAACTCCTTTTCCTTTGTAATATTGAAGGAGGGAATAGCAATAGACCCCAAAAGGGTTAGGTCTATAATGGAATTACCCTTGCCGATAAACCAAAAGGGACTACAATCTTTTCTGGGGAAGATTAATTTTGTTAGTAGATTCATATTAGATTTTGTAGGCATTGTGAGACCAATCACCCTGATGCTTAAGAAGAACCTATTTTTTAGATGGACTCTAGAAGGAAAGGCAGCTTTTGAACAACTAAAGGTAGCCCTTCCCGAAGCCCCAATGTTGGTCAACCCAGATTTTTCCAAAGATTTTCTACTCTATGTATACAGTGTCCAACATAGTATAGCTTTAGTACTCACCCAAAAGTGTAATGAAGACAATGGAGAGCACCCTATCGCATTCCATTCAAAGACCCTAAAATATTACGAAGCTAGGTATAATTTTGCAGAGAAGCATGCCTTTTCCATTTTCAAAATTTTAAAGAAATTCTGACACTTGGTGTCGGCCAATAAGATCACTATTCTCATAGCACATCCCAGTGTGCAAGAATACATCACAGAAGAGAAAATAATAGAGAAAAGGGAAAATTGGATCACCAAGATCCTAGAGTATGATGTGGACATTATACCAACCAAGTTGGTTCGGGGAAGAGTTTTGTGTGAGTACATTGCACAAGAATCAAGTCCCAAAACTGACAAAGAGACCGATCAAGTCTACTCGAACCAATTTGAGTCTAAAAAGTCTCGGGTGGTTGATCAAACACAGTATATGCAAAAGGGGTATTACCCAACCAATCTTTTGCTTCATAAAAGTAGATACTACCGACTACAAGGCACCAGGAATGTATTAATTGAGGGTGTGTTATTTAAGAGAAATTATGATGGTGTATTGCTTCAATGTCTCAAAAAGCTATAGGCGGAAAGAGTTCTCAATGAATTCCATCACAGTCCTGAGGGTGGACATTTCTTCGCCAAGACTACTGCCTTAAAAACCATGCGAGCAGGATATTATTAGCCCTCTATGTTTGTCAAAGCACATCATCGAGTGCAAAAGTGTACCCATTGCCAATATTTTGTTGGCAAAAGAAAGAATGCAGCTCTTCCCCTAAGCCCGATTGTAACCGAGGAACCCTTTGCATAATGGGGTTTGGATTTCATCGGAATGATAAATCCTATTTTCAATGCTAGACATAAGTGGATCCTCACAACAACCAGCTACTTCACAAGGTGGATGGAGACCGTAGCCCTAAAAAAATTCACATAAAAGGAAATTGTTAATTTCCTTGAAGAGCTAGTAGCCAGGTTTGGCTCGCCCAAGACAATCATATCTAACAATGCCTAATCCTTTGTAGGATCAAGAATGTCATATTTTACTATCAGACATGGGATTTTCCTCAAGACTTCATTGAATTACTACCCACAAGGGAACGGGTTAGCATAATCAACCAACAAAAACCTAATTAGGTTAATCAAGCGCATTGGATCAAAACAAAAAAGGGACTGGCACAAACACCTGTGAGTTGCTCTATGGGCATATCAGATTACTCCCATGAAAATTCTAAAGACTTTCCCCTATGAATTGGTGTACAAAAAGGAGGTAGTGCTACCTATCTCCATAGAGATCCCTACCTTGCAAGTAATGAAAACCCTGGAAATTGAGGAAAGTGGTGGAATGGAAGTACGGTTAGCAGAGCTCCTCAAGCTAGAAGAAGATAGAGAAAAGTCCTATGACTCCATTATAAACCACCAACAAATAGTGAAGCATTGGTTCAACAAAAGGACTTCTAACCCAAAATTCAAAGAAGAGAGCTTAGTGCTAAAGTATGACGAGCATACTGCAAAACCAGGGCAACACACAAAATTGGAAGTGTTATGGAAAGGACCCTTCCGTATTAATGCATGCATAAGGAAAATAATGTGTACGAACTTGAAGACATCAAGGGAAATTCTTTAGATATACTGGTGAATGGTATTTTTTTGAAGTTATTCCATTAAAATATGCAGTTCTTTAAAAACTTTAACAGTTATGTACCATATGTAATTTTTTTGTAAATACGTTCTAATTTTGAGAATAAGCCATCCAAGAATAACACTAAAGAAATGAAAAATTGTATTATATTTTATTCACGGCTCGAGGCTCTGATTTAAACATGAGGCTATCTTGAGAAAACCCAAAAGGGTAGCAAGCAAAATGAAGTAAAACGGAGGCAATGAGCAAAAAATAGTAAAGTAAAGCCTCTAGCCATTGTTGATGGAGCAAAAAGGGCTCATTATCAACTTCTTCTTCTTCTTCTTCTTCTTTCTCTTTAGGTTGCAAAAAGGGGTTGAACACATGATGCACGTGGACCAAACAATGCAGACCTAGGGTCTACTCACCACGACTCTGCACCAGAAAGTTGAAGTGCTTCCTCTAGGTGAGTCTCGAAATGCACTCCACTCTGTACTCTCGCAGTAGAAAAGTTGTTGCTAGCTAAGAAGAGCAGCGGTACGTCTCAACGTCCATAGTGTGAAAGTCAGAGAGGAAGGGCAATCAGGGTACGTCTATTCCAAAGTCCACTTGCCTACAAAGATCCATGGCGCTCGATATACCAACATTAGGGATAGCCACTTGCACTACCTCGCCAAGCCCCTCCATCAACGAAGTGTCGAACATCTGGTGGCACAGCTCAATTATCATGGGCTTGGACACATTCAGGTCCAACAGTGAGGCCACAAAGCAGGAAAGCACATTGCAATTGCTTTGGAGCTGGTTTTCATCATTGATGAAGTCTTGGTCGACTACCCACCTGAATGCAACCATGAAAAGGTGGTCACATTTCTTCGCCAAGCACTTAATTCGATCACTAGTGACCTCTCCCTCAAAGTAGTATTGTGGCCTCTTGGGAAGAGCTGAATGGGAGTGCCTAAGCTAGCAAACATTTTGATAAGCAGTGAATTTTGGCATAATAAGAATAAGCAGAGAGCTTGCTAAACTTAAGAGGCTATATTTTAGAATGAATTTTGCAAAAGATGGCATAGCTATATATAGAAAGGTGAGCTGGTGAATTCAACCAATGGAAGGTCTATTTTTGGTTGCATGGCAACGGGAAAATTTGAAGGAAAAATGGAGAGGGCAGATAAATCATACGGAGAATCAGATAGAATACCTTGACAAATAAATTTGGGCATTAGGAGTAAATGATCTTGTATGTTGATCATTAACATGTGTCCCTAGCCATCATCAATGCCAACCAGCTTACTAATGAGAAAATACATGGATTAGCATACTAAATCTCTAACAAATTAATGGGCACATCTTTTCAAGAGTACCTTGTATCACCTCAACATGTTTCACATAGTGAAAAGCACACTTTTTGATCCAATGAGTTTATTTAATAAAAATAACGTGAAAGGAGTGTATTAATTTCATCCTCGTGACATTTTTGGAATTCCCAAGGGATACAGATCTCCAATCTACATGTATCACCTCAGTGGAAATATTTAATGGAGCAACGGTAATGGTGTAGCCTTAACTGCATGTACGAGTAAGAGAATTAATTGCCCAAAAAAGTAGATTTCTCCAAAGAAGCAAAAGGAAAGTGGTGATTATCATTAAAGAAGCTCTCTACAAATTTTTTTTATATCCATGGTGCAAGCGTCAACCTTTGGTAGACAAGCCGTAGTTTCAAACAGAAGACCTGGTTATGTTGATGTTTTTGGGCACAACTTGTTTTCCAATGCCCCAGCAGTAGAAGAGTAGCCTTTTGAGCATTGTAGAAAGGTCCAACCCGATAAACACATCTAAAGAGAGGTAGTGCAAGACATCACTAATAATGTTTTTGACCCTCAATTATTGGCTAACCGTAAAATCCTTAGACCCTCAATTATTGGCTAACTGTAAAAGCCTTAGGGAAGGTGTTTTTTAGAGGATGTTGGAGCATGAACCGTCAAAGGGTTTTGTGTTTCGGCTCTGGAATAGTGGCCTACCACAATTTATGCTACCTGTTGTACATTTGTTCTCGGACTTGGTTAACACATGTGCGAAGAAGTTTAACAAAAATACAAAGGCCATTGAGGGCCGAGGGATCAAGATTACTATTTTTGTCAAAGCTATATGGGATATGTTGTGTATCGCTATGAGCTAGGGTGTTCTAGCTTTTTGACGAAGAACAAATGGATGTCCTAGGGGAGGAAATGTCCAAGAAATTTTTTTTATGAAGATGGGACGAAGGAAAGACTACAAAGAGGGAAGATTTGTTGCCCTCTTTCGACAAGAAATTTAAGGACACATAGTCTGTGTTCTCAATGTTGGCCTGGGTTTTTGGCCTCGACAGTGATGAAGAGGTTAATCCTTTCCAATTTTCCCTAGCTCTTACACTCAAAAGGGAAAAATTCCAGAAGTACTATGATTTTGTTGAAGTAATAGCTAGGAACATGAGGGAGCAGCTAAAGAATTACAGTACTAAGTCCAAATTCTGGTATTCTTCTATCTTGGCTCATTTGCTTTTACATTAGAATTTTGAGTGGTTGGGGAGGAATATACCAGTATCTAGGCTAGATGAAAGGGGTTGTCTCCAACAAGTTTCTATATGGACCCCTATGCTTTCAAGGATAGGGGATTATTATCAGTTTACAAATAATTTTTTGAGGCCAGTGCTCCTAGATTTGTTGCCCCGCACCATTGGTCATTTCTCTAAAGAGGTTATGGAATGGATAAAAAATCCACCGATCCCACTAGATTATTTCTTGGGCGAGGATTTCACATTCATCAGATTTCATGGCTTCCCCAAGGAGGCATTCTGACTCTCCAGATTTGTAACAGATAGGGTCTTTGCATTGGAGGCATGTTGTTAGGTAACTGTATTTGACAAGATTTATGGTGTCGGGAGGAACAAAACAAAGCTTTACAACCTTCCTCTCATAATTGTTAAGATTCAGGTAATACTAACTAAATGGAAGGTTGAGGACAAGATCACAAATTTATTGGCGGCCTTAGGCTTGGTCCTCATTTACGACAAGTGGAATTATAACCCAAATGGGATTTATAGTTTGATACATAAGGTTCATGATTATTTTCATAGGAGGAACCTAGGTCAAGAGAAAGCACAAAGGTATACATTGACCTAGCTTTCATTCCAAAAGAGTGGCAAAAATGGTTAAGTTTCTATGAGCTGTAGGTAGAGTATCAGAGGAATCTTTCGATGGGTAAATCTCTAAATGCGTAACTAAGGCATAGGGGATGGTCGGAAAGGAAAAAGGAAAACTTCTAGAGATTCCGACCAGAGATGAGGTGCCTAGGTGCCCCATTCAGTAACTTTTAGCCGCTTAATGATGAATTCAAGGACTTATATGATAAAGAGGTTGATTCCAACAATAGCAATCCTAAAACAAGCTATAAAATTGACAAGGAACAAGTTCCACCTCAGGCTTCTAGACCTTAGGAATCCGACAGTCAGAGAGACACAAGGAAAAGGGATTCACAAGCTTCGTCTACCTCCAATGCCCAAAGTAAAGGTAAAAGGACTCGACAGTCTTTGAGACGATCTATAGAGACTGTTGAAGGCCAAGTTTCAAAAGGATATGCTACCCAAGGATCAAAACGTGTTAGTTCTGGTCATACAAAGCAAAGACGGATTCAAGATTTGGGTGCCCTTGATGTATCGGTCTAACAAGAAGAAGAGGTGGAGTCTATCTTGCAAAATGTTCTGACCACTATGGCTCAGGTAAGTTTCACTCCCCCCTTCTTCCTCTTTCTGTATCTTTGGTCAATCTCTTTCCCCCTCCCATGGAAAGGAATCTTCCATCCTCAAACCTTAAGCTATTAATCCTAAATTCACCCCCCACCATTTTCAATGAGCCCACTAAAACTACTTCACGCAGCGAAGGAGCATCATCTACTGTGGTCATTGTTGTGTCTTTAATCACCCTATCAAGGGCCCCCATTGAAATAGCTGGTACCACCGCTTTACCCGTCACTCCTAGCCCATCTACTTTTGAGAAGGCACCTCTCCATAAAAAGATTTTTATGTTCACACCTACTAGTTTTCCCCTACTCAATTTGGTGTTCCACCCTTTTCCATGATCATGCTGTCTTTTGCGTCCCCTCATGCTCACACATCCGAAGTTTCCCCTATCGTCACCCTTTTCAAACTACCCCCTAGTGCTTCCATTGCAACATAAAGCGTCGATGTCCCTCAAACTCTTCAGGGTCATTTTGATGCTACCAAACAGGCCCGAAAGTCCAAGAAGCAAAAAATATTGTTGAAGAATGTTGAGAAGCCTACTACAAAGAAGATTGAAGCATGCTTCAATGAAGAGCAAAACTCTTTGCTTATTACTAACATGAATTTTATCATCTCCAAGCCCAAAGCACAACTGCGGATGGAGGACTATGACATTCATGTCGTAGGCCTAAATTTGAATGAAACTCACCCACGTGAAAAAGTGGTCCTAGCCAAAGTAACTCAAAAGGTGGTATATACTGACTATGAGAGGCTGGAGAGGAAATTAAAGAAGTGTGAGGCAAAACTTTAGTAAATGTAAAATAAATAATAAGTAAACTACAAAATGAGATGTGAGCTAGAGAAGCTGAAGTGACCTGTGTAAAGCAAATTCAAGGCTAGCAAGGAGATGCATCTAAGTTGCTCGCAGAAGCTCAAAGTGAACAGGTTTAGCTTTGTGCTGAAATTGAAAATTTGAAAAGAGAGCTAGATGATGCCTAATCTTGAACTTTTGATGATATTTGGAGGATCTAGGTAGAACTAGAAGAGTTAAGACAAGAAGTCAAAAGACTGAGCTCAGAATTGGAAAACACTCTTCAGGAGAAAATTCAAATGGAAGAAAGCACAAGGACAAGAGAGGCCCATTTTAACCAAGAGTTAGCTACTACATAAGGATCTAGAGTTCTCCTGATAATGAAGAGGTTGATATCCGCACATTGGGAGTGGATTGGAGCTGGTATTGTCGTTCTTGGGTTTGCTTTACAATTTCTAAGGGATGCTCGAGAATTGAATGACAATGTTGGTCTAATGGTCAATCACTTTATACAGAAATGCTCATCCTGAGTGGCAGATTCACAAAGTTTCATTTCCAAGTTGTGAATCACCACTGACCAAGTCCTAGAAAGAGTGGGGATCCTCGATCAGCGGATCACCTCCATCAAAGCTAATGAGATCATCAAGTGTCACAGGGTTGTAGCAAAATGTAGAGAGTGCCAAACAATGTTGAATAAGCAAGTCGTTGAGATTAAGGACTTTGGTTTCTTGGTTACTTATAGGCTACCTCCTCTTCTTTCACCAGATGAAGATGCGCTAACAATGGAGCAAGTCACTGATGCGATCTAACACAAAATCCAAACCTCTATGGAACTTCTAGGTTTGAGTACAATGCACATGGTGGATGATGTTGAGCACGAGGTCTATGCTCTTTCTTGACTCTTTTATCACCTGGAAGCAGTTTCTTCTAGATGGGGTTTCATCTCTTTTAAGGATATTTTTGATCTTGAGCAAGCACACAGGAAAATATGAAACCTCATCCTACCAACTGATGCAAACTGGGAGGCTCAACATGCCACTTTCGTCAAACTTCAAGAACAACCAAAGGCCTAGGTGCCTCCAGAAGTGAAGACCCCCTGTGAGTCGCTAGAACTATGAAGCATTTTTGCCTTAATTGCTTTGATTTTTGGCTTGTACAATGTTTTCAGTTTTGGGCATGCTCGTGCTCAAGTAGAGTTATCAGAAAGGTGCGCAATGCACCATGTGGTGGTTACGCAGCTTTCATCTTTCATCTCCCTTTCGAGAGAGTTCGAAACACATGTTGGCTCATCGAGGATTTTCTAGGGAGCTATATTCATGAGCTCGAAAGTCTCTACCTTTTTAACACGTCACCTCTCCACTACAGGCGGATTGTGTCTCCTATGGAGTGATATCTTTTGGGGAGTTTGTTGGATTTGGCTAGCCTTTTTCTTTCATGGTTTTTCGAGATGGAAGCTTTGAGTCGGTGCCTTTGGGTGATGTGATCGGTCAACTGGATTTTTCCAGTGCTGTTGTTTCTAAGTTTATATAAAAAATTCTAAATTTCATTTTGATATTTAAAGCATGAACTATTGAGGATAAATTATTGAGATTGTGCATGTATGACCTTTTTCAAGCTTTCTTTTTTTATATTATCATTTTGAATGAAACACTATGTCTTGCAAGTTGAATCTGAATAGATTAAGTAGTTGATTTCCATGTTGTATGCTTGTATGGTAGAATAGTGACTTGTGAAAATTGGATTATGTCATTGGAATTCTTTGTTTTTCTAAAGGGTTGTTGTTTTACTATATTATGTTGTATTAGGAGAGATATCTTATGCAATCTCTAAACATTATTTTTGTTACCCTTAGAAATCTTTATGTTTGATTGGACCTTAATGAACACTGCCTGCGGGAAGATTTGAAAGTCTGCATTGTGCTTTTTGTTAGCCTTTGTTGTTCATTCTCTTTCCAACAATGAAGGGTTGTGGTGTTCTATGTCTAATTATATCAATCATAGGAATGGTTGGGTTTGAAATTTTGTAAAGTTGTTGGTGTATCACCCTTTTCATGTTTTATATTTACATTTCTTTCTACCCTTTACTCCAAACCCCCAAAGAAAAGTCGACTTTCTATAAAAATCCTGGAGGTATTCAGTGAGATGCAAATTGGTCCCCCACTCATTGAATTTCCCATAAGACTATCAGAGAGGTGCAAGCTTTGATGATCAACAGATGCGACAAAAAAAATCGCAATCATATACGAAAGCTTTCAACATGTTGTGTCATTTTATCCAATGTTCTTTATCAAAAATTCTATAACAACTTGCTTATCAGGTGTCTCACTAAAGCAGAAATACCCTTTTCCCTTAAGGAAGCCCATTTAGGCTCTGGTGGTGGAAATTTTGGTGTTAGATCCCTAGCAAGAGGATTAATTCACATGGGGTACTATTGGAAAATGATGGAACAAGATTCCTTCAATTTTGTTAAAAAGTGCCTTCAATGTCAACAACATAGCCGTCTTATTCATGCACCTGTTCAAGAGTTACAAAATCAAACCTCTCCTTGGTCATTCACAAAATGGGGGTTGGATATCATTGGAAAAATATCAACTCCTTCCAAGGGACATACCTTTATTATTACCACTACGGATTACTTCATGAAATGGGTCAAAGCTATTCCACTCTAATCCACAAATGTTGAAGCTATATGTAGCTTTCTTACGAAGAACATTATTTCTCATTTTGTATTGCCTACTACACTTGTTTCTAATAATGGAACACCATTCAAGAACAAGGAAGTAAAGTAGTTCTTAGAGAAATTTCATATCCAACATAGTTTTCCTACACCATATTATCCGTAATCCAATGGTCAAGCAAAAGTGTCTAACAAAACTCTTGAACTTATCCTTCATAAAACAATCAACAAACATGGTAAGTATTGGCATATTCAATTAAGATATGCTTTATGGGCCTATTGAACAAGTGTCCATATGGTGAAAGGAACAACACCTTACAACCTCATGTATGGTGTCGAAGCTATCATTCCTTTAGAGTTGGAAATTCCCTCTTTATGGGTTTCCCTTAAAGGGTTGATTGATGATGAAACCTACCCGGTTAACCATTTGCATCAGTTGGAGATGCTTGACAAGAGCCAATTACAGTCCTCGATCATCTTAAAGCTTATTAATGGTCATTATCGAGACAATATAACCAGAGCGTGCTTCCTAGGACCTTTAAACTGGGAGACCTGGTTCTCTGCAAAAACCAAAAAAAAGCAAATGTGTCATCTAATCAGAGAGGGAAATTCAGTTCCAACAGGTTAGGCCTTTACATTGTGATCTTTGTGTATGGTTCAAGTGCCTATGGATTATCTTCTATGGATGGAGTGCCTTTAAAAGATCATGTTAATGTGATTCATCTTCATCGATACTATGCGTAGTGTTCCATGTGTCATCTATGTGGTGTTCTCTCTATGAAAGGGTAGTAGGACTACATATATTGTTCGTTAACACATTATGAAAAAAATTTGTGCTATGATATGACCACATGTGTGTGTGTTATACATACATGTGTTTCGCTATGCTACATATCCATGCATCACATTACAACTTTTGAGGCAATTAGATCATCATTGTATTTAATTAACATACAACCATGTGTGTTTGTTAAATCATGTTAGCATCTAATGTAAACACACATCCATACAAGCATATAAGATCCATAGCATAAACATACGTGAAAGTAAAAAGCATACACATCAAAATAAATAATGCCATGATGTCAACACATACACACACACACACACACACACACACATATATATATATATATCTACACGCATGTATGTATGTATCGAATGTCATGTATATATATCTAGCCACTACTGTAAAAAATGAATGGTTGTTGAATATATGTCTATATAAAAGATCTACAAGTATATATGTATGTGTATGTATCCCTCACTACAAAAATTATATACAAAAGCATGAGCCCCTATGACTGTGGCACATGGCTCCCAAAGCCCTCCAACTCTAGATGTTGCTCTGGTACCCTCGACAGAGGTTGCACGGTGGTCATGGAGCAGGATCAGTGTGAGCATGATACAGATAGAGTTTCCCACATCCCCCTAATCTCTCCCTATAAGGAGCATATAGTCACCTTCACCCGCCTCAGCTCATCCCATAGTCGTTGAACATCTATCAAGATCACAGCTATTGACTGCCCATCGAGGTCATCAAGATGACTTTGGAGGGTGTCACACACCTACTCGGTGGTGTCGACCCTCCTCATTGTCATGTATCACTCATCGAGCATCATCCACAACTCCCCTAGCAACTGATCATGTTGTCCTCGAACAATAGTCAACTCCGCAATCAGTTGGATGATATTCACGCCCTACTCCTCATAGGTGGTCCTCAGGCATGCTACAGACTCAAAAGTGGGGGCATACATCATCTCACAGATACTAACTGGAAAGCCTCGAGAACTATCCCCTAGATCAACACGTCAAGGGCTACCTCTAAAATACACAGATCCATCAGCCCAGTCTATCCCTGTGCATCCTCTACAACCATAGAGAAAGAAAAAGAAATCAGTATCACATGGAATATACATATGTAATCTTAAACAAACAAAAATTGAAAGAGCAGAAACATAAACAATGTACTATGTATACCTGGATCCCCTGGATTCCATGTGGGGTCAAGGTGAGGAGCGGTGCTAGGACCCACACCGTCGGCATCGGTTGCCACTCCTAGTGATGCCAAGGTTGTCGCTGCTGGAACAGTAGGAGTAGGTGGTCCCGAAGAGATAGGGGTAGCCACTAGAGGGTCTAATCTCCTTCACCACCTTGGTCTCTAGGGTGTCACCTCCTCCTCCTACGCCCTTTCCTCCTTCTCACCCACCTATTTGTCCCCCTATAGACCAAGGTCCCCTCTTGGGACACCCTCGCCAAACATGGGAGAAGGATGATGCCTCTCCCACCACCATGCTAAATTTGCAACTACCCTAACATTATTTGTCGCCGCTATGGGTGGAAAATCCTAGTCAGGCTTATCATCATTAGAGGGAACAAAATTTGTGATGGTGGGGTGAGGACACTCCGTGACTCTCACTACACCCCTATAGGCCCTAGTATAGGTGGGCACATCTGGTGGAATTGTTTGAGGGCGGCCATGTTGTCACATGACCCAACTCCAATAGTATGACAATGTGATATAATTGTGGCAAACCTACCAAAAAATAGTCCCATTGTAGGTTCCTCATGTCCACCCATCTGAAAAATTAGTGGGGTCTCCATCAAACCCCATCCGCAGTAAAAGTGTCAAACTATAATTGCCAAAACTATAGATCATTGAATCTCCACTAGCCTTTCATGTCATACCAATGGGCCATGAGAATACAATATGGTCGTCGGTGGGGAAAACTGACTGGCCTAGTGCACATGATATGGGCAAAGGCCCACGCCTACAAAAGTGTGCACGTAGTGAGGCTACGGTACTAAGTGAACGTACCGGCCTAATTCCTGGTAGAGGTGCACTAACATGCTGCACCTCCAGACAAAAATTTTTGTATGCTTGACCATCTCTCTAATCATGTGGACAAGGCCCCCGTGCAAGTGTGAGCCTCACCCGTCTATCGTGATCCGGAAAGCCACAGTCACGACCATAACCCAGCATAGCAGTGGTGTAGTGTTCCTCACCTAGTTGTACCAATGCGTGTATATATTGCCCATGTCGTCTTTGTCATCTATCCATCCTGAGCAAGAGAGGACTCCCTCCCTCCGCTCCCATGTAGATCGAGTATCATCCAGGACCTCTCGTCGTCCATGAATGGGTAGTCCAAGCATCTGATAGACATCCTCGAGCATGATAGTCATCTCCCCACATGGTAGCTAGAAAGATGACATGGTGGCACCCCACCACTCCATCAATGTTGTGAGTATCCTCTCATGATATCACATCTTTGGCATGGTGAACACATGCCAGAGACTGACCTGCTCCAGATATGTGACCTCATCTTCTGTAAGATAGTCCCTCTACTCACAAATGATTTGGAATGCTCGCCCTCCTGGATGCTCGTGAATCTCTAGATACTCTTGCAAAAGTGAAAAATTTTAAGTCAGAACATCAAATTTTATTATGAAAACAAAAAATTTATTAAGACTTTTGCATGTCGCGCATTCCTCCCTATCTAACATGGCCACCTTGAGGATGCTAGCACATCCCCAAGAGGACAGCACAGATCCAAGACCTTGGTGCAAACTCTGGATGACAATGCATTTTTTGGACACTAGCGCCCAAAAAATATGCCTGCGCACCTCGCCGACTAGAAAAATGCAAAAAATAAGCCAAAATTCATGAAAAAAAGAGGTTTAGCGGCCTACCTGATCCACCTCGTGACCCTCGGCAATGTCATTGCATAGCTGCTCCAACCTCGACACCTCGTACTCTCTCCTACTAGGCATTTTGTTGACTTTTCTCTCACAAAAGTCAACAATTTTCTCACAATGAATAGTGAAAATGACCCTTCTAAGGGCCCACCTAGGTATATATAGGCCCCCCAAGGCCCATCTTTCTTGGTGCGTGTGGCCTCCCAGTTTCTTCTAAATTTGCCTCACCAAGCTAGGGGAAAACTCAAGAGGGAGCATATAGTCACACCTTGATCATATTTTTCTTCCAAATCAATGACTTTTTCATGATCATTCTTCTATCCATTGTACCTTCTTTTGATTTTTCGAGGCTAACCCAAAATTTGAGTTTTGCAGGTTAAAGTCTTAAAAAAATTTCACGACCATTTTTTCATTGTTTGTTGAGCTCAATTGTTGGGGGCACCTTTGGTATAGGTTAACTCAACTTTGATGGCCTTTGAGGCCCCTTTTTCTTGGCATGCAAATCTATAAAATTCAAAATTCAGGTGAATTTTTTCTTCTCTACTTTAGTGAGGCTGATTTTTTCCAAAATTGAGCCCACTAAGTGGGGGCAAAATGTAATGTCGTAGAATTGCACCTAGGGGAAATTCCACATTTTTGCATTTTTGCCTAGCATTTATGACACCTTAGAGCATTAATGGAAAAAATCCCATGAGTTATAATTTGATGATTTTGACTTCATGCAGACTTGTGGCAAAGCAACAGAAGCCTGACGACACATTTCCCAAAAATCTAAGCTTTGGATGCATGTACGGCGTGCAGATGTCTACGTGATGCGTTAGCATCTTGGTGGTTTTTTGAGTTTGAAATAGGGAATTTGGAATCTTGACTCTCTCAACACATTTCCTAGCAGTTTGATTTTGGACGTAACTGATGCAGAGGGTCAGGGACTTTGCAAGGAACACCAGATAACAAGACTGACAATGCTTCACTTCTCAACCTTTCAACTAAGCACCAACCTGAAGATAAGGCCTCAACTTTTCATTTATGATCTATTTGCTTCCCTTGTGGTTCCAAACAACTGAAATGATCTCAAAGGACTTAACCTAACTTGACTCAAATGGGTTTCAAGCCTTAACCCTTTGTTTTGAATAAAACTCACCTTTGCTCCACAACTAGCCTTCTAGCCTTATTAGGCCTTTGGCGATGGATTCTTGACTTTTTCCTCAAACTTTGCAAATAAACCCCCAATCTAAAGATTGTTTTAGGTGTGGTTTGTGATGAAAAACATCATATCAACTCCATGGTATCACTTGTTTCAGACAACCTCTCTTCAAACCCTGTTGTTTCCTCAAAACTAGGCCTAATTAGCCTTATTTTTCAAAGCAACCCATCTTTAAATTTGTCCCCTGACCTTGAAACTCTCAACAGTCTTCTAAAACATTCCCAAACCAAATATTTTCATACTTTTAATCTTCTATGTTACTTTTAACATGCCCAATTACAAAACCCTCCCTAATTTGGCTTAAAACTAGGGCTTTCTGATTCTAGGACTTCCAAACACTTCCAGGTCTTAAATTTTTATTTTTCACCATTAATTCACCATAGCTCAACTACTGCAACTCAAAAATATACCTCTTGTTAAGGCAGATTCTCCACTGCTATACCCTAGGGTCCATCTTCATGCCTTTTTCTTTGCTAATTCACTATGCACATGTTAGTTTTCCTCTTCCCTGCACATTTCCTTGTTATTTTCTTATGGTACATGTCAAATGTGATCCATTTCATAGGTGTTCAGTCATTATACTCCATGAAACAGATCATTCCATCATTAAAAACTCTCAAAACAGAGCAAAAACTATATTTTCCTGTAGACAGTCAGCAAAAACGTGCAAGAATTGATCTATTTCCTTTATAAAAACATGTGAAAGGTGTTAAAACATGTAAATATAAATTAATAAAGTATCCAAATGTAGATAACTTTAATAAGATTCAATGGTTCATCAAAAAAAAACACAGAAAATTGCTTGAAAACATGAATTTTTGTTGAATTTTCTAAGGACAGTCCGTACAAAACTTTCACCAATCACCTAACCTCCATACAAATGAATATTTTATGGTTATAAACCCATTATCCAACTGATCCAACCGAATTGGATTGATTACAATGCTTTATTAACTCTAAAACACTCAAAACTCCCTTTCCCGCCTAAACTAAAATTCAAAAATTTGAAATTGCAAACTAGAAATTTATTAAAATCTATCACCTAAAAACCATTGGACCTTCAATATCCAAATTTATTTGACCAATCTAAAGCATTAGAACACTAATCAAACCCCTAGAACATAATTTTCCCTTTACATTGCATTTTTAACCTAGATTCCTTATCAGGAGCCTTAGAACTTTTAACATTATTATTACATTTATTCATACCAAATGCCATTATAGGCTCCAAAAGGTTAGAATTGATGTTTTGACTTGCTTGGAAGGTCCTCCTAACCCCTGCACTCTCCTGGTTCTTGAATAACTCCTTGAAGGCCCTGGGTGCTCCTGCACCATTCTCCCCAGGAAAGAAAGAACTCTTGCCTCAAGAAGTGTCCCATGTGTTGCCACCAAAAGACCTTTTGCTTTCATGTGTTTTCATCTTTCAATGAGCAGGTAGGTAGTCCCCCAAAGTCACTATCTTCCTCTTCTGCCAATCTGCATTCTTGACAGAACCAAAATATGGATTAGTGTGTCCTCTTTGCTGCTTGATAATAGTAGGTTCTTGTGCCCTGCTCCTGCCCTCATTCCAATGTCTCCTTTGTGAAAGAACTCCACCATTATTACCCTCAATCATAGGGCATTCAATGCCTCCAACCCTGATACTGTCCAAATCCCACAAGGTCTGATTTGAAGGACTGTCCACCTTATAACCCTGCTGCAACTTGTCTTTTTTCAGCGTACCAATGTCTTCCCCTATTTCACCCTGCTTATTCACCTACAAACTCTTCTCAAAACAAATCACAAAATTGTCATTAGACTGCTCCAAAGGTAAAGGAACCAACTAATATCTAACATCTCCTTTGTGAACCAAATATGTGTTAAGAAATCCATCATGCAATGTCCTTCTAACATACTGCCATGGCCTTCCCAAGATGATATGACCACAAGTCATTGGAATGACATCACAAAGCACCCTATCATGATATGAACCAATTGAGAAATCGACAAAAGCTCTCTTACCAATCTCTACATGCTATCCTTGAGTTACCCAAGTGGCCTTGTAGGGAGTAGGATGATCAAATGTTTCAATCCCTAGCTTGGTTATCATATCAAGTGAAACTAAATTGCTATGTGACCCTGAATCTATGAGCAATCTGCAGATCTTACCATGACTAAGACAATTTGTTTTGAAAATAGTTACCTTTGGTTCTTGATGAAGTCTTTCTCCTTGCTTGATCATAAGAAACTCACCATCAGTCATAGGGTTTGCCATAAATGTTTTTGGTTCCTCCTTCTTGTCTTCTTCTTCTTGTACCAAGTTAGCTCTCCTTTCTCTGCCCCTATCAGCTTGTTCCCATTTAGGACACTTGAAGGAAGGATGCCCTGGTTCATTGCAATTAAAACACCTACCTGTGAATGGTCCTCTACCTTGTCCAAATCTGCCTCCTCCTCTAGGAGTGTATCCACCTCTTTGATCAGAAAATATCTCTTTGCCTTTGTCATTGCTGCTCTTATCATTACTACCTTGTCCTTGCTCTCTATTACCTCTGCCCCTATTTGAACTACCTCCTCTTCCACCATTACTTGATCTTTCTTGCTTCCTTTTCACCTTTTCTTCTGCTCTAATGGCCAACTGAAAACATTCTCCTAATGTCCTTGGCAATTGCAAACCAATCTCATCTTGTAGATTGTACCTCAAGCCATTGATGTACCTGGCTATTTTCTCATCCTCTTCTTCATAACCTCCTCTGATACTAAGCTTGTGAAATTGCTCAGTATAGGACATCACATCCAAGTCCTTTTGCTTTAAATTCTGCCTCATCCTTTTCACATGAATGGTATGATCAGATGGTAGGAACTGCTCCTTGACCAAACTCTTCATCCTTGCCCATGTAGAGACCTTTTCCAATCCTCTAGCCATCCTATCATTCTGAAAACTAGTCCACCATGTCAATGTTGTGCCTCTCAACTTGGTTTTAGCAAACTTAACCTTCCTCTCTTCATCCATCTCCTCAAATTCAAAGTAGTTTTCTAAGGCATCAAGCCATCCTAACACCTCTTCACTATCCATCTTCCCTTGATAGATAGGCAAGTCTATGTGACTCTTCCCTTCATGACCCTGTACTGCCTTCAACAATCTCAGTAACCTCCTTTCCTCAGGGTCCTCTATCTCATCTACTTGTTGTTCCTGATTTACCCTCACATGCTCTTCATCTTCATCATTGTTTTCTTGGTCTTCTTGTTCTTCTCTCCTCCTACTCCTCTCAAGGTTATTGATCCTTGCCTGCATAGTATCTCTCTCTCTTCTCCATTGCCTTTCCTCTCTTGCTCTTGCTGCTTCTTGTTCCCTTCTTTCTCTTCTCTCCCTCTCCAAGATCTCCTTCAACTCTTCCAACTCTCTTGCCAATTGGTTTTTTGGTGCCATTGCTATTTCTCCAATCCCTAAAGGACCTACTCACTACTCTGATACCACTCTAATGTAGAGGGTCAGGGACTTTGCAAGGAACACCAGATAACAAGACTAACAATGCTTCACTTCTCAACCTTTCAACTAAGCACCAACTTGAAGATAAGGCCTCAACTTTGCATTTATGACCTATTTGCTTCCCTTGTGGTTCCAAACAACTTAAATGATCTCAAAGGACTTAACCTAACTTGACTCAAATGGGTTTCAAGCCCTAACCCTCTGTTTTGAATAAAACTCACCTTTGCTCCACAACTAGCCTTCTAGCCCTATTAGGCCTTTGGCGATGGATTCTTGACTTTTTCCTCAAACTTTGCAAATAAAACCCCAATCTAAAGATTTTTTTAGGTGTGGTTTGTGATGAAAAACATCATATCAACTCCATGGTATCGCTTGTTTCAGACAACCTCTCTTCAAACCCTGTTGTTTCCTCAAAACTAGGCCTAATTAGCCCTATTTTTCAAAGCAAACCCTCTTTAAATTTGTCCCCTGACCTTGAAACTCTCAACAGTCTTCCAAAACATTCCCAAACCAAATATTTTTAGACTTTTAATCTTCTATGTTACTCTTAACATGCCCAATTACAAAACCCTCCCTAATTTGGCTTAAAACTAGGGCTTTTTGATTCTAGGACTTCCAAACACATCCAGGTCTTAAATTTTTATTTTTCACCATTAATTCACCATAGCTCAACTACTGCAGCTCAAAAATATACCTCTTGTTAAGGCAGATTCTCCACTGCTATACCCTAGAGTCCATCTTCATGCCTTTTTCTTTGCTAATTCACTATGCACATGTTAGTTTTCCTCTTCCCTGCACATTTCCTTGTTATTTTCTTATGGTACATGTCAAATGTGATCCATTTCATAGGTTTTCAGTCATTATACTCCATGAAATGGATCATTCCATCATTAAAAACTCTCAAAACAGAGCAAAAACGTGCAAGAATTGATCTATTTCCTTTATCAGAACATGTGAAAGGTGTTAAAACATGTAAATACAAATTACTAAAGCATCCAAATGCAGATAACTTCAATAAGATTCAATGGTTCATAAAAAAAAACACATAAAATTGCTTGAAAACAGGAATTTTTGTTGAATTTTCTGAGGACAGTTCGTACAAAACTTTCACCAATCACCTAACCTCCATAAAAATGAACATTTTAGGGTTATAAACCCATTCTCCAACTGATCCAACTGAATTGGATTGATTACAATGCTTTATTAACTCTAAAACACTCAAAACTCCCTTTCCCACCTAAACTAAAATTCAAAAATTTGAAATTGCAAACTAGAAATTTATTAAAATCTATCACCTAAAAACCATTGGACCTTCAATATCAAAATTTATTTGACCAATCTAAAGCATTAAAACACTAATCAAACCCCTAGAACATGATTTTCCCTTTACATTGCATTTTTAACCTAGATTCCTTATCAAGTGCCTTAGAACTTTTAACATTCTTATTACATTTATTCATACCAAATGCCATTATAGGCTCCAAAAGGTCATAATTGATGTTTTGACTTGCTTGGAAGGTCCTCCTGACCCTTGCACTCTCCTGGTTCTTGAACAACTCCTTGAAGGCCCTAGGGGCTCCTGCACCAGCAACGAATCTTTATCACCCTTTCATGCATTAAAAACCCCTTTTCTTGCTCTCATTTGGGGTGGAAAGTCCTTCATTCAAGCTCTCTTACCACTTACTCCAATTTTAAGTTCTTTTCATCCTTGATAGCAACACTTTCACAAGCAAAGCCATGCCAGACTAAGGTCCTTTTAGCAGTAATAGCTCTCAAGCAAGCACTCAACGATGCGTTTGTGTGCTCCAGAGGGGGTCTAGGCCCGTGGGTAACTCTCTCTCTCTCTCTCTCTCTCTCTCTCTCTCTCTCTCTCTCTCTCTCTCTCTCTCTTCCACTTCCCTTTCCTACTTGTTTACTTACTATCTCATGGTGCAGGTTCTACTCCTGAAGTGGGTTTTGCTTTCACCACATGCTTTGTTTACTTCATTTGCACTCCTTTTCAACTTGGTTGTTCGTGTAGGTGGGAACACCAAAAAAGGGGTCTAACTAAGGTAGGACCCTATACAACCTTAACCTTTTCCCCTTTTTCTTTTGTGTGTAGGTGTAAAGTGGAGCTTGGAGTGAAGAGTTGAATTTCCAGTAAAAGGTAAGCTCTCTCCAAGTCCCCTTATGTTTGTTATAGATTATGGCTTCTTGTTTGTTTATTTCATTCAGTACATCCTAGATCTGAGCTTAGAAGTGAAACCTGGTTCTGTCCACTTGAGCTCCTAAGCCTTTTGTTGCTTAGGATGCTAGTGCATCTTTTAGACAACAGCATGTTGCACTGATGTCCTGAAACCATGGTGTTGTCTTTTGGCCAAAAGCTCACTCATTTGAGGTAGAAATATTAGGGTTTCACTCTCTCAGGATCTAAAGTAACTTTCTCTAAAACACTACTCGAAGTATACTTTTATGCATTTTCATTGACTTGCTTATGTTGAGGTGTATAAGGGTAGTTTGTTCCCTGGCGATCTCTTGAGAACAAAGAGACCTATGTGCGGCGAATCCCTGTTATATCACACTATGCTATGAGTTTGAGTAACTAGAGCACAATTTTGTAGGAGGATTAGTGGTGTCTACATAAGGGGAAAGGATCCAATGGCATGCACAATGGTGAAAGAGAAGCTACACTAATAATGTTTAGCCATTATGAATTGCCACTAGTAGCATGACACTAACAAAGGTATATAGTACAAGTGAGGTGGGGAGTGATAAGTGGTAGTCATGAGGAAACCAAGGGCTATATAGCAAAGGGTTAAGTAGAGGAAATAGGTACCTAGTGGTAGAGAAGATCCAATCTATTTTCTCTAATAATATTGTATGTAGAAGGTCTTGAAACATTAGAATGTCTCACTCTCACATTTCTACTAGTCCAATTAGATAAGGCCCCAATTTTATAAAAAAATCTTATGATCTAACTATAGTATCTCTTTCCCTTATATTTCTCAACAACCTACTTCGCCCAATACATCCTTTCATGATATATATGGAGGCTTTGATCATGAGGCAACATTGAACACTATTTCTCATTCTCAAGTGTAGAACTTAAACTAGCACCCTCTTGAATATCACACATCTCCACTCAATGAGAACATATATAGTGGTACTACACCTCTTGTAAAATGCCTTAATACCATGCTTATAAGTCATCATAATGGTCTTAATTTCTTATGAGGGATTTTTCGCACTCATGTACATAACATTGCTTGTCATGTTCCCCGAATTGCAACGCTAAAATATAAAATAACCAAACATTGAAATACAAATAAACAAATAAAATAAATAAAACACATATAAAGAGATTAATATTATAATTATAATCATCAAAATATTATTATTACTATTATTCTATGTTATATATATATGTGTGTGTGTGTATAAGACTAATATTAATAAAATATATATCAAAGATAAATGAATAATATTAATTACAAATGAATAAATATTAATATTTATGTCCCATAGAAATATTTAACAATAAATATTAGAAATGCTAAAAGTCTCTAACAAAGAAGTGAAAATATATTGACAAGGGAGCGATTCATAAAAAGGATATAAAGACAACTATTAGAGTCTAAGGCAACAATTAATGAACTCATAAAAATTAGCAATCATTAAGAGAAGTATCTATTATGAAATGTTGTATCTCTTCTTAGAGATATGGATATATAAAACAAGAGACGCATTGCATCCGATTCCTGCCAGTAGGATTTGTGAGTTGTTGTTTGTTTGAGAATTGCTTAACATAGTGGTAATAATTGCATATACTAAGAAATATATATCAATGTAAATGCATAGCAAAGTGAAGAATTTAGATATAAAAGTAGAAATATATATCAATGTAATTGCATAACAATGTTCATAGAAAATTAGAAATAAGTATGAGTGTAAATGCATAGAAAAGTCAAGAATATGCATTTTTCTGTCTATAGACCACTATGATCAATACATTACAAATGGTAGTAGATAATTATATTATTGTTTGTTGCAGTCATTAATTGTGAAATGAAAATCCTATAACATATAGAACTATTGCATATTTATTGTCCTTGTTCAATATGTGGCAGTTATTCTCCTTGCTAAAGATGACAATCCACATGTTTTTGGACATTCCCTTCTGCAGAAAAATGTTTGAAGGTGGTTATGAGGACATTGTTTTTTATTTTATGTGATAATCTTTCAATAGATAATGTAGTATAGAAATTGAATTTTTAAATGAAGCTAAATGTTTGTGAAATACAAGCGTACCTGGATATAAGATGTATATATCATTCTTCAATAGATTGTGCATTGGTTATGAGGTTGTTTGGATTCAATTTGAAATGTCCTTTTTTGCAGAAGTCTCTTAGGATGAAGACAATTGATGATTTGTCATCAATGTATTCTTCATAGGAAATGTTTAGTAATTCGGGAAGCAAGAGTTGCATAATAGATCTATCCATTGTACATTCCATTGTTTTCTTTCTATCACTTGTCAAAATCACTTTCAAGTAGTGAGAGTAGATATATGCAACTTGTTGTTTGCATTTAACACAAAAGGCAGTTTGTTCTTGTAGTTCTCCATATGTATCAAATTTGTAGTTGCAATTTGGACAGAAAGCTTGAAATGGATTTGAAAATGCATTGGCTATTCTTATTGTTCCATAAATCTGCAAAATATAACGAAGATGTATATTATGTATTTTTTAATCATTTTCTAATAGTGTATAATTGCATAGGTGCAAATGTGATTGTGTTAAATGTTGAATACAACAAATTGCTGACATAATCAAATGCCTTAGTTACCTCAATTGTTGAATGCAACAAATTGTTGAGATACTCGAAGGCCCTCTTGTTATTCAATTTGTTGATGTATGTTGATTGAGTTGTTTGTAGAGTGTTGTATCTTGATTCTCGCCTCTTTACAATGTTTCTCAACAACATGATTGGATATTGTTCGAGGCGTATTTGTTCTTCCATTGAAGAGAAATGATGTTCCAAACTCTCGTGTATTTGTACCTGTATTGTGGATGCATGTTTTTATTTGAACATTTATCTTTAGTTAAAAATATGGTAAGCAGTAATTGATGTAAATTGCAATGAAATAAAGAATTAGAGGAATATTTAAATACCTGTGCTTTGTCCATTTCTGAATGGCCATCTTTTATTTCAACAAAAAATTGGAAAGAAGTTCTTTTTGTTCCCACCACAAGTGCTGCTACAGATCCAATTGCATAGTTTTCTTCACTTGTAAGAAGTTGTCTAATTGTGCTAGTTGGTATGAATTTGTATTCATCATGCATGCACGGTATGACTTCAACTGTTGTTGTGTTTGTGAAAATCAAGATGCAGTCACAATCACCTCTGTCATAGTCTGTCTTTGGTGCAATTTGGAAATTTGTAATGCATATAGCTGTTCCAGGAACTATTTTTGATTCATGATGTTTTACAAGGACACCAATTACATTGATAGTAATTGTCATTTCACCTTTTTCATCAGTTAAATCAGCACGAAGAACTTCTTTTGTATTGTTTTGTTTGTCGAGACTTGTTTTGTAGACCACAATTACATCTCCTTCAAATATATTTCCTCCCTTGTGGGAGTGAAGTTCTTCAATTGATACTGTATTTTTCTTCTTGCTTTTGGATCTGCAATGTTTACATCAGTTGAATTTATTGTTTTCAAGAGTAATTTGGATAGTATAATTGAACATAGACAATGCTTTTCACCTTTTTGATATTTGTTGTATGGTTTTCTGGCTTGTTTCGGCTCTCTTGCTCGACTCCATTGTTAGCTACAAGAAATACTAATAATGTTAATATTTTTAAAAAGATACTAAGTGGATTTGAATTTGTCATTTGTTTCAATGTTTATATAAATTGGATCATGATCACTCCAATATGCTTCTGATTTGTAAATAGAACATGGTTTTGCATTTATGTTACACCAAATATGATCAATTAGTGGCTTGTTGACATGGTTTAATTTATATAACATAAAATTCATTTTAGAATTGTGCATGTGATTTGATAGCAAATTCTTTCATCCATTATCCACTGACATATCAATGTTGAAGTCGCCTAGAATATATAAAGTTGATGTTAAATTGACAGAGGAGAATACTTGATTTGTGATTGTTATAATTTATGTTACTGGTGTGGTGGGTCTTGCATATAGATTACATATGTTCATCTCATCACTTGGAAAATTTATTGTTATTGTTATAGCTTCTACATTTGTTGTTTTATGTTGCACTGTTTTTGAAATTGATAGATTATTTCTAGTAAATGTTGTTACACCATGTATGTGATTTGTTGAGAAATGATTAAAATTTTGGAATTCATTATTATGTTTTGATAGTTGCATATGTGTTTCTTGTAGACAAATAATATCAGTTGACATCATTTCATGGTCACTAAGCATGTCTTTGATATGTACAAGCAGGTTACGAGTATTGAATGTGGTTAGTAGTAATTGTTTGTCGCTAATGCTTTGGAGATGGTGATTTTCAAACTCCCAAATTGATGTTGATTGTAGGCGTGACATTTCATTAATTACTTTTTTTTTCACTTTGAAATGGTTTTGTGTTAGAGGTCTTATCAAGAACAATGTGTCAATTGTTCGTGTACGTGATAGTGTTGTATATGCCAAACCATGTTTGTTTATGCCTGATGGATCAAATGCTAATGCTTGCATTGTAAGGCCTTGTGATCTGTGAATAGTACGAGCACATGCTAGTTGTATTGGAAATTGTTTTCTGATTGTCAATTTTTTTTGGTTGTATAGGTTTTTAGTAGGCTTTGCAATGCGAAGTATGGGTGTCCAACTTTTGTCTATGCACTCACTATAACATTGCGCTAGTCTTTTCGCTTGTCGATGTCCAACTTTTGAGTCAGTGAACTTGATCCAAACTATATCAAAATTAGTGTATTTTGTGTATGCTTGGAATGTTCCATCTGATCCATTGACAAGCCCATCTTCCGTGTCGTAATTGCCAGCATATATTTCAACTAGCATATTAGGTTTTAAGAGTATCTGAGATGGTAGATTAATTGAACGGTCATACAACATAATTGTATTAGAGTTGTCATCATGTTCATCAATTGCATTCAATATAATTACCTCTCCTTGTGTGATGGATAACATGTTTTCATTGTGTTTTTCCACATCTTTCCTTCTATAGAAGAGGAAGGGGAATGTTGGGTCCATTGGCGGTGAGCGCAAACATTTTTTATTTAAATACTCCAAGTCTTGAATTGTCTGGGATCCAACTCGGATTCTATTGAGTATTGAAACAAATTTCTCATCTTTTTGTCGCATTGTCGATTGCAGTGCATAGCATTTTATATTTTGTTTCCAAAAGCTATAAGGCATTAGTTTGTTTAATGTTGGAGGATTCTCAAATACTAGTGCATCTTGTACAGGTTGTACTTGGTAAAGATCACCACAAAAAATTGTATCTAGATTTCTGAAATAGCTAGTGGGGGTTTGCATTATGTCCCGTAAACGTTTGTCAATGTAACGTAGAAATCTTGAACCCACTAGAGAAATTTCATCTATCAATACCACACGGAGTTGTTGATAATGCTTTGACATAGCATCCAATATTTCAGAACTCAATGGGATGAATTCTGACTTGTTAAATGGCATGTGTAATGCTGAATGAATTGTCAATCCACCTATGTTATATGCTGCTTTTCCTGTATAAGCAAGTATCAGTCCTTTTGGTTTATTTGGATCGTTGTCAATAGATGAGTTGTATATGCGAATAAGTGTTTGATATATGGCTTTTGCGGTAAATGTTTTTCCCGTTCCAGCACCTCCTGTTAAGAACAAGTGTAATGGTGCTTTGATGTTGTTTATTTTTTTCAATGCGATGTCTTTTACAATTGCTTGTTGTTCTTTGTTTAACATTCATCTTAATTTGTAGTACTCAGAATTGTCTATTATTTGAGGATGTTTTGCAATTTCAAATTCGTTTTGAAATATTGTATTTGTTTTGTTGATTTTTTCTGTCTCAATATCTAATTGTATATTATATTGTTCTTTCATCTGCATACGATTTTCAGTAAGGCTTTCATTTTCATCAAGATCATTGTTTGTGTTGATTTCATCTATAGCTTTTTCAATGTCACCCCACATAGGGTTGACTTTGTAGTTGTATTTTATGTGATTTGATGTAATAATATTTTCATGATACAAATAAGCACTATGCCATGTTTGGAATCCATTTTTAAGTGATTTTTCACTTTGTGTAAATGGCACATATAGTAGTAATTGTTCTCTACAATGGTTTTCTAAGTCAATATGTTTGTTGAAGTTTACAAAACGTATTATATTTGCTTCAGCTTTACTTTGTAATTTTTTTGCCATCTTTTCTATAATTAGAAACGAAATCTGCAAGACAAATGTGTGATAGTGTTGTTGGTCGTGCTAGATAGTAATCTATCAACGATTTTGATGTTACGTTTTTTGAATCATCTGGTTCTTTGCTCAATTGTTTAGTTGATTTTAAGACAAATGTTCTCTCGTCCTCATTTCTTGTATCAATGAATACACATTTTCTTGAACTATAGTTTAATGGAAGTGATAAAGCAATGTGTGCTGCTTGTTGCAAGACATTTGTTGTAAATTGAGTAATGTGTTTCCTAGTTTACTAATCATATTTATTGCATCGATACTATTTTGTTCATGATCTTTACGAATTCTTTTGAATGCATTTGTCATTGACTTGTCTACTTTTGTCATATACGAGCTACAATACATAGCCACTGCATATGCATTCAATACAAATTGTGCGTCTGTATTTGCTTTCCATATTTCAGGCATTGTTCTAGCAAAACTATTATTCCATATGTCTGATGGTTTCCTTTTCAAAAATATTGTTGGCCTATGGATTGTAGACTTGATGGCAATTATGTATTCATCTTCACTAATATTCATTTCATCTATGAACATTTGAAATGAGATTGATTTGTCATAGTTTGCTTGTTGTAAAGTGGAAAGTATTTTTGATGCTGTTGAAATCACATTTTCGTCATTGGTTTTAGTTGGTTCCAAAATTGCAGTTTTCTTCATTGGCGGGAGCGGAAAATTATATCTACAAGTTTGTTTCTTCGACCTTCGACATTGTTTCATGTGGTGATGTTTGTGTATTGTAGCTATATCTGGATGTAGATGTTCAGTGTTACAAGTAATGTAGTTGTCTACAAAATGTTCAATAGTTATGTTACTATCTCTTCCATAAATTGGTGCTTGTCTAATCCACAAGAGGAAATGATCATGCTCATTTCCACGATTTTGAAATTCGGTTATGGAGAAATAATCTGAAATGGTTCCAAAAAAGGAATTGTCTGTTAATATTAATTTCTTCATTGCATTAATTCTATGCTTATAATAGCGTGCACATGTAATCGGATCTCTTCTAATCAAATGAATTCTTCTATCTTCGATTGTACTATTTGATTCTTCATGGTTGGTTGCTTTTTCATATGTACGATGTAGTTCTTCAAGTGTTTTGGTTAATGGTTCCCAATATTGTTCAGCACTTGTAAATGTAACAAAAAAAGTTGGTGGTCCAAGTTGTCTTATCATCGCAAATAGATTTTTTTTTTAGTTGATGCAAATAATCTGGAGATATTCTTATTTTTTTAAAATCGACATAACCAATGTCGGATTTAAGAATATTTTCTAAATTAGGTTTATGTTTCACATCTTTTGCTAGTAGCCTTCTTCCTTTTAATTGCCCCTTACGTAATCTCACCCATATTGTGGATAGCACTAGTTGTATTAGAATTTTAATGGTTTTGAAGAATAGGTTTGTAGTGTGGTAAGCAAATTTCCTATTTGAATGTTGTAATTCCCACTTTACAATTTTTTGATACGAATATCTTTTGACAATGTCCTCATCACGTGGATTGCCAAAGAACAGTGTAGGGAAATTCATCTCTTCAGAGTATTTATCTTTAAATATTCCAATTGGATTATTTCCTTCTACTAGTGCAATTTCTATGATCTTGTCTTGCATTTCATGTATGCACTTAGATTCAGTGAAACCATGTATCAATGTTTCACTAGGTATTTCATTTTCAATATTGCTTTCAACATCGTTGTCGCTTGTATTGTTATCACTTGTTGTGTCTTTTGCACTATCTAGTCGTAGAATTTCAATCTAGTCTTTGTTTATCTCAACATTCTCCATCTTGTATAATTTTTTGTTTGATAATTGATCCAACGCTTTCATTATCATATTTGCACGTACCATTCCTGTTTGGTATGCATTTTTATACTGCAAACGTCTTTTAAGAGCAACAACTATTGTCGATGTTTTGTTCATTGAACGTGGTAATGCTCGTTGTATGATATCAGAGTTAACTGGTACATTTATAATAGACCCGGTCAAACCTAATTGTGAATTTTTGTATCCTAATTGCCAAATTTGGGAAAATGCAATTCTAAGGGACACTAGTCATTCTTCTAGTTGTGTCAACATTGCCACATATCCTAATGGATTATTTGTTCGGATGTAATTTGGAGTTGCATATTTTGGTAATTTACATTCTTTCAAGGATGCTTTGCATTTGGAACAAATATAGTTTGTTGTTGTGATTTGTTTATTTGTGGACAAGCTGTAATACATTTTCATTTCTTTGTCTTTCAAAGTTGTAATGTCTTTTTTAAAATGCAACATTTGACAAATTGAACATACATATCTAGGTGTATCTTCAATTTGTTTTTTGAACAATTCAATGGCTGATTTTGAAATTCCTTTTTCCAACTTTGTACATGTTGCAATATTTTTTGAACGTATTTGTTTTTTGATTTTTCGTAGTGAGTTGACCGTATATTGTTGAATGTTTTCAATTTGATTGAATTCGATCTTGTTGTTTTTGTTGGTGTTTCTAATTAGTTTTTTAATTTGACGAAGTGATGCAGTTGAATTGATATTAGTCAAATGCAGTTGATATGATAGAAGTGGCTCAAAGTGTCCATGAAGAGGATTTGTATCATGGAAAAGGATAGAGTGTGATTTTGCATTAGATGATTCATTAAAATGCAAATATTTATGCGTCGTTCTTACTGACCAAACCTTTATTTGTATGCCTAGCCATTTGGATAGCCACTTAATACAAAATGTGTCTCCCCATAATCCAATTTCTTCATTATTTGTGGTTGGCATAGCTAATTTTCACATTCTCCGAAAATAAGTTTCAATGTTGTCTATTTTATGCAGTACATCTAATGTATTTGGATGTAATTCATTGTTATATGACCAAGTTGCTTCTTCATCACCTTCTGAATAGCATTTTATAAAGTAATCAATTGCTCTGTTGCGTAATTCAGATGAGGTGTAGCGATGATTAAGTAGAAATGCTAATGAATCAAAAAGACAATCTCCTACATTGTACTTAAATGTATTACTTCTAAATAGGCCCTCAATTCTAAGTGCATCATCAATATTATATACTTGACAACGATTCAATAATGTATAATTTTCTACATCTATGATTTCTTTTGCTTTTCCTTGTATATTTTCTATTTTTCTCTTCATTTTTGTGAGGAAAAAAAGATTTGTCGACAAGTAAAGAATAGAGGTTTGATGTACCTGATATGTTTATGAAGAGAACACTTAGTAGTTGTGCTTGTATTTAATGTGTAAAATAATAGTTTGAGGATCTTCTCTTCTTGCTTCAGGGTCTGCAATACGAAAATGTCATTGTTATTAATTTTATGGAGTTCAAGTTGTAACATATTAAGTTTATTGAAATTATATATATATATTTTATTATGCAAAAACTAGTTTGTAAATCTACTCATGTCTATTTCAAACTTAACATATGATTATATAAAAAATATCTTTTGCTCACATTCATATCTATTATTCTTCATAGTACGTAGAAGTTGTCACATGACTAATTTACTTTTGCAAGATGACATAATGAGTAAATCAAATATCTTTGTTTTAACTATGGTATGTAAACAACAAAATTGAAATCTATAGATTGAATTGTTCACACATGTATTTTGTTAGAGTAATTCTCATTAAATTTATATATTTTGTAAACCTTGTATGAAGTTTGTAATCCATATTTAACATATATGATTATGAGAAATGATATGGTATTTAATCTCTTAGATATGATGGAGAATCCATATACAAAACTATTTAGGTGCATTCTTATTTAGATATCAAGTATTGACAATTTTCTACTTTAGCCTTCATAGATTGTATAAATGACATACTAAATATGATTATTGTAACTACATCTATTTATATAAATTGGATTTGTATTGTGGTGGAAATTTATATAGAATGAGACGTTTGTTATTTTATAAAGATGATAAATGATATATTGCAAAATGCATTCATACTACAAAACATTTCAGACTCTAAATTATTGTTCTCACAATGTCACCCTATCTAGACGATTAGATATGCACATTTAGAAGATTCCAAAAACATAAGAAAACTATAGGTAAAGTTTATCATAAGAATACTATGCTTCAAATTGTATTGTTCAATACGAAAAACAAAAAATATATGGAATTGTGCGAACTAGATAGAGCTTCCCTATGGAGAAGAAACATTAACAACTTCCTCAGAAGAAATTGTATCTAAAGTGAATGCCGATACTGGAGATGTGGCAGGGGCTGGAGGAGGAACATGTTTCTTCATGTAAATCGATGTACAAGCAGTACCAACTTCATACAAATTACTAATATCATAATTGATATTGTTTTGCTCGTTTCTCTCAAGACTGTCAACTACAAATCGAGAATCTATCAAGAATGGGAATGTATCTTGACTTTCAATTTCTTTGGGAAAATTCAATTTCTCAGTATTCATCATTGAAGTCATATCATTTTTGGAACAACTAACTAGAATAGGGCTATCAGTAGAGCTAATATTGGGCTCGAAGCATGGCAATGAAGATGAACTTACAAAATTGGGATTCTGACAAAAGATATCAAAATTGACAGATTCAAATGTACTTGGAAAATGCATGCCAAAGTTTGTAATAGAATTATCAAAGATATAGTCTTGCAATGGTATTCTAGTATCAATATTGGTACTACAGATGACACTAATATCTTTTGGATCAGAAATAGGAAGATCTAATTTGTTGTAATGAAGGTCAAGAAGGGATTGATTGTCATCCATCATATTTGGAAAACATTGTATATCATTAACAATGTTCTCTTGAGAAATATTGTTATCAGTCATGGGATTTGATCCTACTTCTTCTATTCTTAAACTGCTTGAGCTCTTCTAAAGCAAAGTTTGTTTCAAAAATTTACTGGATTGTGATAGGTCTCCTGGGTTTGAATTGGTATAGTTGAAATTTGTGATTGCCTTATTTCCTTTAATGGATATTTCAGCCATATCATAAGCATAGGCAGCTTGTTCAACAGTTACAAAACTTCCCAGCCATTGTCATTTTTTCAATTTATTATTCCAAATTTCTGCAACATAGCTACCCCAAGGACGGTGCCTAACACCTCTATATGACCTAATTTTTACAAATTGTTTAGACTCAACATAACTCAAACATAGCTCTTTGTTTTCCTCTACTTTCTCTTTGCATCGATCAGATGCACACTATTTTCCAAATATATTCTTTGAGTTCTTTTTTTTATTCTCGATTCAGGTTCACATAATTCAGGAGCAGGTTCCTTTGACAAGTCGCTAGATGGTTTAGAATCGATATAGAGGAAATTGGTGATTGCATTATTTCCTGCAATTGCAATTGCAGCTTTATCATAAGCATGGGCTGCTTCTTCTGCACTGCCAAAAGTTCCAAGCCATTGTTGCTTCTTTAAGTTGGGGTTATAGATTTCTGCACCATAACTACCCGATCTTTTTCTGACACCTTTGTATCTTTTCTCCATTGCTTCGTTTAATTTTCTAAAGCACAATTGACACTTTGTCAAAACATTTTCCTATCTAACATATATGCATTTCTAATGTTGTATCAAGTGCAAATTGAAATTTATTAATGCAAATTTGATAACAAAGAATTACGTATAGGAAACACAACATAGATCAGAATAGAATAAATTCACAACTTATTTATTTATCTAAAAGTCTTTAGCATATTCATAGAGTAACTGTATTTTATTTCTAAGAAATAGTCAAATGCCAAATATATAAAATATGAGTAATACACTTGCTACAGCTAATATTATAAAATGAGATGTTTTTTTTACTAAGATGAGCAATGCAAAGAGGATCAACATTTCTGTTATCAAAATTGCAAATCCCATTAACATCATCTTGTCATAGCCATTGTCAACATTTGTATTCCTTTTGCATAATTTGCTCATTCTGTTGTCTTGATGTCCTTCAGCTGCAAAAGATGATGGTTTTAAATATGCATTCTAATGACAAATTGCTTTCTCAAAAATGAGAAATTTTCACAATTCCAATGACATAAATCTAGATTTTTTTGTCAAAACAAAGAAATCTTAGGAAATTAAAAAATTTCAACTATGGCCCACATTCAAATCTCATGTGAAAATGCCTTTGATGATGATTAAATACACTGAAAAGGCTACACATGAACCTTTGCTTTATATGATTTTTGGGAGTATCATCAACTTACTTCTTTCCATCTATGAACTACTCAGTTTAAGCTAATCATGTCGATTACAACTACAAGGGAAACCAATTTTTTCAACTGTGGTCAAGATTGAAATTTAATGAGATGATACCCTTTATATCATAGGGGTCAGTGTGTGCTTTTCTAGCCATGCTAATGCCACCTGACAACAGAGATATTGCTTTACAGTTACTCACAAAAAATGTCATTCCTAGAATTTATACAAAATTTAATGGTAGACATTTTTTGCAACTTCAGTTTCAGTTATAACATTTTTCCATTGTTGGTATTTGTCATCTTGTATTTTTGACAAAGAGGATTTTGTGCAATACCTAGATGCTTGTTAAGGTGAAAAGTTCCTAAATTAGGACATTTATGCTAACATCTTTTCCAGGTTGAAAATTTTTGAGTCCTATTGGATGTGCTTTATTCATTTTCTATTGTCGAGTGTGCTAACAGCTCTCAAGTTTGACCACAATACTATCTTTTGTTTACCTCAAGCCTTTTGATGTTCTTCAACAAAAGACACTATAGATTCATATTCTGAGAAGCATATGTATTATATTTCATGACACAATACTCTTTACAACATACTGGTCAATGTGAGCTTCTCTACCTATGATCATGGCCATTACACTTGTAAGGCAAACCAATTATTTCAAGTCTCTTGTAGATTGAAACTTCATGAAACGATACCCTTTATACCATAGTCGTCAATATGAGCTTGTGTAGCCATCATAAAGGTGCTTGACACACATATATTGCATTCTTTGTTATATTTTTCCATTCGCACTAATTGTCATCTTCTATTTTTCTCGAGGACAATTTTGGCAAATACATGGATAGGTGTTGGTACTGAAATACCATTTCCTCAATATTTAATGAACTATGGTTTGCATTCTTCAAATATGTAACATCATGTTTACGATATAGATACTTGCATTGGACAACTTTTATTTCAGCCAAAGCATTTTTAGTGTTAAACCATGTTGCATATACTATCAACTTCAAGAGTATAATGAAACAAAATTTAACACAAAAATGCTTTTGCCAAAACCAAACCTCTCCAATTCTACATAGTCAAAAAATCAATGATGTAAATAATGTATGCTTCATTTGGTTCCATGATAAGAATATAATTCCTAGGCTGTCAATGTTGTTCTACATTTCATGTAATGTCCATTGAACTGTCTAGTGTAGGTACCTTTGATATGCACTAGTATGATTCATTTGGTGATAGCAAATGACTCATCTATTCATTCAGCAAAAAGTGTGTGATGTGCAAGTTGATAAGATAATGACAAATCTAGAACAATCAATTTATAGTTTGAAATTTCAAGTGTACAGTATGGTGCAACATAATATATCCATGATGAATCCTAATTAAAATCATTAATTGAACTAATCTAAATATAAAAGTTGCTATCAAAAAGTAATCTTATAAACAAACAAGTCAATCTAAACACGAAGGATACATGGGTTACAAAACATGAAAATAATGAGAGCCAAATTAAAGCATTTAAAACATAGTCACATTCCAAAACCTCTATATTCTCTAAAATACTTACTCATATTGAAAAAATTACATTTGTGATTGTAGTTGTATTATATAAGAATATTGAATGAGTACAAAGATGCATATAGTAAAAAATGTTTGAAAAATATTACACTTATTTTTTTATAGGTTTTGTTCATTATTGTTGAGTAGGAAATGTTAAGACAGTTAAAATGTGAAACCCTACTAGAGGATTATTAAAAAGTGACACTTATTTTTTTATAGGTTTGTTAGTTACATGTTGATGATTCAGAGTCAAGAGTGTCAAATGTTTTTCTTTGGTTTTGTACTTAGAGGCCTATCATATTGATCACTACTAGAGGATAATTAAAAAGTGCAACTGATAAATAAGTATATGGTAGATGTGGTTTTTTACTCTAGCTTAGTTGGATTGGCAGAGAGTGATTGAGCATTCAAATTTGTTGATTAATTGTAGAAATATATGACATAGATAGTTATTTTATGGCATGTGTTTATGCACCCTTAAAGGGACTTGATAGAGTAAAAACAATTCACGCCTTCACTAGCTATGTCACTTGTATCTTTTCGGTCAAAAGATTGATCTAACTTTGATGATTTGGGAGAAAAAATACAATAGAAAAGTAGCAAAGAGAACATACATCAGGATTACGCAGATTTCTGAACTTTCTTAAGTTAAAATGAAAATCTACTACCAAGTTTTCAAATGACCATCAACTTAATATTGTATACCCAACTAGGAAGTCTCATACACCAAGTTGGATTGCTGGCTAGGCTGTGATCTTTCTAGCTACACACAATGACTACCCATATACCCCATATCTCTTCATTCTGTGACTTGTGTTGTAGATTTAGTGTGTTGGCCTTAGATATTTGCAAATAATTTCAATATTCAAAAACAAATAAATAATCTGCACATCCAAAACTTCATAAACCCAGTGCAGAACAATAAAATATGTGTGCATTAAAAATCCATCAAATAGGCAAAAGCAAACCTTAACAATGACGCTGAAATAGTCACTAATAGTATAGCAAGCAACTAAAATTGCAGCTTTAATCACTGAATTCTGAAATGGTCCAAAAAGATGGATTCAAAAAGGTCCTACAAGAACAAAAACCACAGAATCTGATTTGAATTCAAAAACCAAAGAAGGAACATGGAGTATTGTGAAGAAATTTTCATTAATTTGTTGGATGGCTGACAGACCAATCTTCTCATGTTGTGTCTGCTCCTCACTTCATTCAATGAAAATTTGATGGTTATAGTAGAGCGGTCCAAGGCTTTTTAGGCTAGTTTATTCAATTCCCAAGGGCTTCGAAATGATCATATTGTGTTGCAACCTTAAAATATCAGAGAAATCAGAGGCCGTTTGGTGACAGAGAGCACCAAATTGATCTTTATTTGGGTATTGGGAAAATAAGGAACAGAGGCAGACTTGGAAATGTATGGTGGTGAAGAGTCAGGTTTATGTTGTAGGAAGCACCCAACACAAGCCTCTGGTAAAAAATCTTTTGGATTGAAAGAAGAAAGAAGAAGCCTGCCTCAATCTCGTTGTCTGAGGTGATTTCTTGAAGTTATCAAGTATCATTGCAATGGCGGAGGAAGAATCACAGAACGGAGAAATCATTGAGAGGCCGATCGATGGCAGCAAAAAACATCCATTAGAGCGTCCATGGACATTTTGGTTCGACAATCCCTCCGCGAAATCCAAATCGGCAGCCTGGGGCAGCACTCTTCGTTCTATTTACACATTCAGTACTGTCGAGGACTTTTGGTGGTGGGTTTTCAAAAAGCAATCCCAACCAAAAGATTGTTTTAAAACAAATTCCGTCAAACAAAGATTAAGTGTTTGATCAGGCCAATATGGAATGCTTAACTCTTGTTTTTGTTCCTGCTGCCTCTGTTATGCAGTTTATACAACAATTTGTTTCTGCCGAGCAAGCTCCCACCTGGGACTGATTTTCATTGCTTTAAGGCGGGGGTGGAGCCCAAATGGGAGGACGCTCAATGTGCCCATGGAGGAAAATGGACTGTTAACAATACCCGAGGCGGCAAGGATGAACTCGATAAAATCTAGCTTCACATGGTAACTTCCCACTTCAATCTTATTCCCTTGAATTTCTAAGCCAAAGTAGATCAGATTTGTTTGTGATCATGGTTTTTAATATTTTATAAAATGAATAAATCTTAGTGTTATTGTTTCCCCGGTTAAATCTTGGATGATTTTATGCGCTGCCTTGAGCTTTGTGGGGTAAATCACATTCGTCAGATATACAAAAGTAGTTTATGCACTAATACACCTTGTAAGCCTTATGGACGTGGCAAATGTTCTAATGCATCCCATAAACCTTACACCAAAATTTGGGATGAATAACGCTCTTAAGATTTGGACCTTATTCACCCTATAGTCCTTACACAATCATCTTGTCACATGCTTGCCAATTTATGGAATGGCCTACAAATGTAGTTAATGTAATATAACCCATACATGTTACACAACAACATTGCTGCTTGTGTGTTTGAATCATCACCTTATTATTGCGGTGATAAGGATTTTAACAGGATCATGATCTTGTGCATGTCCCTAATCGCTGTTACACTACAAATCCCTGGTTTAGAATAATAGATTCATCTAACCTGGAATTCTGCAAATTTGACTTTATCTGATCTGGGATCTGTTAAATTTGGTTATGGGTGCAGTTGTTAGCCGTGATTGGCGAGCAATTTGATGAGGCTGATGAGATTTGTGGGGTGGTGGCAAGTGTACGGGCCAGATCAGAGAAGATTGCCCTGTGGACCAGGACTGCTGCTAATGAGGCTGCCCAGGTAATTTTTTCTATACGATTATTCCATCCCTAAAGAAGGAAAGGATTTATCTTGGAGAACACAATAAGATGCATGTGCAATTCAAATTATAATTGACATATTTTTGTAAGAATGAAAGTTAATGCATGGTGGATTTCAACAGCAATCTAAGAATGCTGTATATATTCTATGCTCTTCCCATGTTGTGGACTACACTGCTCTCCACGAAAATGAGCAGAGTGAAGTTTCTGCATGGTTTCAGATTAAAAAGAAACTTGACATCAAAACTAATTATGAAACTTCAAATTTCTCTGATTCAGGTGGTCAATGTCAGCACATGACTTCCTTTTAAGGTTTTAGTGGTCCAACCCTTTTTAATTTTAATCTAGTGAGGCCCAGTGCTCAAACATTGACATCACTTATTCAGACAACTGAGTCTCCTGTAAGGGGCACATACCATTTCCAGGAGGAAGGCCAATTTCTCATGATTTGGGGATGCTCCAAATTGAAGGAGGAATCATCTCAGCCTTGCGAATGGGAAGAACCTAATAGTCTTACCTTTCCATCATCGGCAAGAGTGTTGTCCCATCCTGATTGGGTGCCAGGTTTTAGATACTGGTTACAAGGTTATTCTCTCAAGTTCCCTGGCGCAAGGCTATCAACATGACTTATTATACAACTTTCCAGTGCCGAGATCTGAAATTGGGTCACCTTGGTGGGAGCAAGGTATTTTGCTTCAATCAGATGTTTTTGCACAAATCCTTGTTAGAACCCTGCATTTTTTACAGTTGGCACTGTCTAGTTGATCCCTGCTGAAAACATTGAAATCTCAAGGTTTGTTTTGAA
The DNA here is from genome assembly GCA_007258455.2 of Sequoia sempervirens. NCBI lineage: Eukaryota > Viridiplantae > Streptophyta > Pinopsida > Cupressales > Cupressaceae > Sequoia > Sequoia sempervirens. The sequence goes on from VDFB02300984.1 coordinate 50,567, forward strand.
TTTTAGACATTCTAAGGGTATGTGCATTTTTCCCAAGGAAATGTCTAATAGTTCATAATACTAAACATACAGCTGAGAACTTATGTTTTATAACACTGAACAACATTAAAATCTATTTACATGTTTGAAAATGAAAATCTTTCCAGATATTATGAGAAATCCAAAGAAATACGAAAGCCATTCAATAAAACATTCTTTATAAATCTGCAAACATTAAAACAATTTTCAATCTCAAAACAATAAAACAAATTTGAGGAAAAGAATGCACCTGTTTAAAATATTGATTCAGCTTATTTTCTTTGTCAAACACTGCAAAGCACTTTAGAAACTCCCAGTTTTTTCCCACACATTCGGAATTTGCGAACTCATAAGATGTATTTATAAAGCCTTAGATTTATTTTTTATTACTATCGCAATAAATGAAGATTTGAAGAAAATCTTATTATTGATTTTTTTATCAAAAAACAATCTTCATACAATCATATTGTCGACCATCAGCTGCAATAATGCAGTCAATAGCCTCCATAGTCAATTGGAACAGTACAAAGCACTACCAACTACACCACTCTTCCACATTGAATGCTCTTAAATCCATGTTGTACACTAATAGGTATAATTATTCATTGATTTCTCTGTCACTATCTAAAAGTCTCTTCACCAGCCGAATAATATCTAATGTTGGGCTACATAAAAATTATATTGTTCTCAAACAAGAGAAAAACACTATGCATGAATAGGAAGTTGTATTGTTCTCATTATTGTTATTCTAAAGTTGGGGTGCAAAAAAATTATTTTGATGCCAAACCAAAAAAATGCACTATGCAGGAATAGTGTTGAAATCCAAATAGATGACAAAACCATACAATATTAAAATTGATTATATCATCCAAAATATGACTGTAGTAATCTATTGTCCAATAGAATTTGACAAAATTTGTGTGAAAAATATTAAATAAATATGACATAAAAATAAACTTTAGAAAAAATTGTACCCATAGTTTAATTCTTGACTTCTATTGGTTGGTATTTGCAAACATAATAGACCTAGGTGAAAGCATAAGTATACCTGCTACCGGCAGGAACTAATAATATATGGGAATAAGGGAGATATTCAGACCAACAGATTTAGGAATGAAATAAGGTAATATGATTTGGGAGTGAGATTGAGGAATGTAATATATGGGAAAAGATAGCTAGAAATCGGGAAATGCAGCCAACAAGGAAGAATATGGAATAAAATAGGGAAGATAAAAGGAAAGTGTAATAATCAGTAGTTGAGGCATACATCAGTCTGACCACCATTTATAATTTATGTAAACCTGACATCATATTAAAGCAATAGTCGATAAGTAATGTGTTACGTTTTAGAGTGTATTAAATAATCTAATTACTCTATCATTTCAGATTATATTAGATAATATAATTTCGCTATACTTCTTAGTATATTAAATAATATAGTTACTTCATAGTTGCAGATTGTGATAAATAATATAATTACTCTATAGTTCCAGGTTATATTGAATAATATGATTGCCAATATATATAAATATAAATGATATGCATCTTCAGGTCAAGATGGGTATTTAAAGATAATTAATAATGATTATAATATATATAATTAGGCAATTATATGCAATTATTGCACCTTATAAGTGGGCATGGTTCTTTAATATAACAATTAGGCACCACTTCCCTCACACCCTTCCTCCCAATAAGTTGCAAACACTCATGAAGGAAATCTTTAAGCAGTCAGATACATTTGCATTCACTATTGATTCTTATCAAATCATTTCATAGTCCAATTATACTCATGATAATATTAAAGAGATCATAATCATTTCATAGAACAATTATAATCATGATAATACCAAAGGAAAACAATGCACCAATAATTAGATTAGCAACATCTATTATGCATAGCAACATTTATACAAGTATAAGATAATCAAGGGCAAAAATACACATGAGTGTACCCAACAATTGGTTTGTTTCCTCTATGCCATGTGTTGACATCTCCTCTTGATCAATGATTTCTTCTTAATCACTTGGAAGATATCATTAGAGTAGATCAAGCAAATAAAAATCTATTATCCATATTTATATTAAAGAACCATGCCCACTTATAAGGTTCAATAATTGTTGCAAGCATCATTATTGTATAATCATAAATTGTGTATATATTTCTCATATATATATATATATATATATATAGGCAATCATATTATTCAATATAACCTGGAACTATAGAGTAATTATATTATTTATCACAATCTAAAACTATGAAGTAACTATATTATTTAATATACTCAGAACTATAGAGAAACTATATTATCTAATATAATCTAAAATGATAGAGTAACTAGATTATTTAATACACTCTAAAATAGCGTTGCCTTCTAGGGCAAGACAAGCCAAAAAAATATCTACCATCAGATCTAAGACCTAATGATGAACGATCCAAATTTACAATAATAAAATATACTTAAAATGTGGCTTTTAGGGGTGTTGCCCTTGAACCCTCGTTGGGGTGCATGACCCTCGAATCCCCCTTTGGGGGGATGATGCCCCCTACACCTTGCAGGGGGGGTACCCCCTACACCCCCTCGTGCTTACTTATCAACAGTAAACCTTTTAAAATTGCAAGGTTGAGACATATTTTCCCAAATCATGACAAATGTCGCAAAACCACACCATCACAACTTTGAACTTTTCAAAAAACAAGAACATGCAATGAATTGAGAGTGTGTGATGCAATAAGAACACAAAATTTGGTGCCAATGGGGATTGAAGTAGGGACTACCTGCATAATGAAGGCAACTTAAGTGACCTTAAAAGCACATGTGGAAATATTTATAAGTGGCCACTAGGAAAAGAGGGCCAATTGGGTGATGAACATGAAGGCTTCTAGAAGTAATTGAAGTGATTAGGAATGAGCCAAGAAAGTCATCATCAAAATAGAAAATAAAGTGACTAGAAAAAGCACAATCCATAGGGTTGAAGCCTTTAGGGATTAATACTTAGAAAATTATTGGAATAAACCCTAAGAATTCCAAATTCTCAATACCTCCTAGAATTTAATGACATGAACGAGCCACAATAGTAAAAGAAAAACTAATGATTGTATAAATGCAATATACCAACTATTTCAATATGGATGCAAATGTGTTTATAAGGATCTTTACAAGTGAGTTATAGGTAGGCATAGATAAGACACTCCATTAAGAGATGTAAATGTACAACCAATATGGAATAAATGAGATGTATTTAAATGTGTGTTAAGTACATCTACACCAAACTAGGAAAGTATAAGTTATGTGATGAAAGTACAACCTACCCATCTAGATACCTACATAATCATACTTATCCTATCTTAGGTGCATACAATAAAATAAAGTAATAAATTAAATTCAAGGAAAATAACATACACCAACATTTACCCCTTCTGTATAGACAAGACTATTCATACCCTTTAGTGCCCTTTCCTACTTAACTCTATTGACCTAACTAATTATGCACAACACAAAATATTATTTTTCACATGATTTACCTTAATGGCCATGAAATGCTACGTCATGTATATTTTCACAAATATTTTTCCACATTAGATGGTTATTGTATACACTTAAAAATGGTTACATCACATTGTCTGGTAATTAATTAAATATTTTTAATATTTAATTAAATCTTCTGATTCTATCTACGTATAAATAAATTTAAATAATTTATTTATATTGTTCATGATTTTATTTCGATTAAATATTTAATCACCTCTTCATTTCTTAATTAATTAAATAAATATTATAATTTATTTATATTAATTATCATATAATCTTCGTTTGAATATTTTATTCAAATAAAGATTAAATTATTATTCTTCTTCTAAATATCATTTATAATTAAATATTCCAAAATATTTAATTATTTCCTCTAATTCAATTATTCATTCTTAAAATCATTTCTAAATTCTTCATATATCTATTTACAATTAAATATTCAAAAATATTTAATTAAATCTTCTAAAAATTTCATATTCTTCTAAAGTCATATCACAATTAAATATTCCAAAATATTTAATTAAATCTCTAAAAATTCATATCTTTCTAAATTCTTCTATATCATCACAATTAAATATTCCAAAAATATTTAATTAAATCTTCTAAATATTTCATATTCTTCTAAAGTCATATCACAATTAAATATTCCAAAAATATTTAATTAATTCTTCCATAGTTTTCAAAAATCAAAAATCAAAATGCAATAAATTAAATTAAATAAATTTTATTTATTTAATTTGGGGATTTATCTTCAACTCCCGGGAAACAAACTGCCAAAACAGAAAATTAAATTTCTCTGTTTCTGTGCAGGCTTGTTCCCGTGGGTTGAAGACAGGAATCCATCCTTCTCTCCAACCTCTCAACCTCCCCCATTTTCTTCTCAACCTCTCAATCTCTCACCATTCAAACTTACCAGACAATCTCACAGCCGTAGATTCTTGCCAGCCGGGATTGAGCCTGCAAAAAATCTATAAATACAGCTGCCGGGAGCTCCAAAATCATATAGAATTTTAAGCAAGTAAACTATAGGCAAATTGCATAGTATTCCCAGCATTCATAGAGTATTTTCATAGCAATAGCATAAAATCATAGCATAGTAGCAATAGAATCATGTTATCTTTCATTCACAGCCCCTGTGCATAATCACAGCCCCTGTTCATATCCGTTAACAGTTTTACTCCACCAGCATATAGAATAGATTTTCATCTTCATTTGCATTCTCATTCTGCAGCAGCCATTTGGAGAAGCTAAGCTTACACAATCTGAGAGCCACAAGCTTCAAAAGAATCTCTGTAGATAGAGAAAAATGGGACAGCTCTGAAGGAATTTTGTTTGTTCAAATTTTATTTAAATTTCTTTAGATTAAGGTTTCATTTAGTGTTTTATGTTTTCATTTAGATTAACAATTAAGCATATACACATTTTTGGCGCCCACCGTGGGGCTCTTGCCCCGTTTTTAACATCTTTTTGTAGCTTCTTTTGACTGATTACAGGAAAAACAACGGAATAGCGCAGACGACACGTTTCAGAAGAACATTTCCAGTTTAGCGCATTTAAAGTCTTTTGCAGCGCCCGTGACTACTGTTGCAGCGCCCGTGACGACTTTTGCAGTGCCCGTGACGGTTATTGCAGCGCCCTTAAGTTCTTTTGCAGCGCCCTTTTGCAGTGCCCTTAAGTTCTTTTGCAGCGCCTTTAAGTTGTTTTGCAGCGCCTTTAAGATATTTTGCAGCGCCCATGATGTATTTTGCAGCGCAAATTTTAGACTGTAATCTGTAATCTGTAACTGTAGTTTAGTCTAACTGATTCCGACGCAGCCGCGGACAGTTATTAATTTCTAAAAAAAAAAAACCAATCCTAGGGTAGACATCTAAAGGATAAAATAAACCAATCCTAGGGTAGTCATTTTTAAGGATAAAAAAAAAAACCAATCCTAGGGTAGTCATATAAGGTCAAAATGAAGCAATCCTAGGATAGACACTTCATTTTTCAATTTAGGTTTAAAATTGAATTTTCTTGTTATGTGAAGCAACATCTTCACTTAGTTAGAAATTTTTATTTTGGTGCTTAATAATTGAACCCTTGTTTGCTTTGTTCTCGGTGATAGGCCTATGCTCTCCCCTTAATTGGGTGATCAAAATGCCAAACTCATCAATTTTCTTTTATGCAATTTACTGTTTTATTAATACCTTGTAGAGAGCCTGCTCTTGTGGGAAAAAGTACTCACCCAAGAGGAACGACTCAAGTGGGTTCAAGCCAAAGCCAGGCTATTCCACCCCACTCTAAAATTTAAAGCAAAATTGGGGAAACCCTCTTTTGACGGTAGTGTGCATTGATAACCATCCCCAAAGCCTTTGTTCTAAAGGTAGGGAGGTCTCTCGAGGCAGTCTATCATTTGCCGCACCGAACGGAAACCCTTATTACGAACCTAGTGTAGTATCTTACCGAGTCAGTATCCAAACATCATCTCAATCACAGTGCAGGGGAGGGAAGAATCTACCCCCAAGATACTCACCATATAACTGCCAAGGATTGTTTGCTCAGGGGATCCGGTATCCACTTCCGTCACTCTGAGTACGCACCTGGAAAAGACAAAAACACGGGCGCCCTTTCGGGGGTGACACGGCTGTGTGAGTCGAAAGCAGTTCTAAGATGTGGGATGTTGATTGCTATGATGACCTACTTGAGAATTAAGAGTGAGTCTGTTTGAAGTGCTTGTCATGTGTAAAACCCGTTAAAACACTTTTTGAAAAACATTTTGGTTATACACTTGATGTTTAGCATAGGACTTAAAACAACTGTTTTAAACTTGTTTGATGTGTTTTCATTACATTAATTTAGATAAAATCATCCAAAACACTTATTATCACATTGATCAATCTTATGTTACGAGATTGGAAATCTACAAAGTTTGTAAAGAAATCCGTTTCTAAAAGGATTAAGAAGCCAAAGAAACCTATAAATCACAAGAAGTTATTGAAGAAACAACGATTCTTATATCAAAGTCGAAAGGTTTTACTCAAATATAGAACTTTTCTTCATAGGTATCATGATTGTGTTAGAGGTCTTTCAGATGATTATGCTATAGAGCCCTTGTATTCACAAGCTTACTTTCAAAGAAGAGCCCTTTCTCAACGGCATAACCATAGTCAACGCATCCGTTTTAGTTATATTCCCCAACCAGCAATCGAATATTCTACTCGTCCAAATCAAATTTTACAATAGAGAACTTAGAATACATTAGGCATCTATTATACAATCCATCCTTTTACAAAATCATGATCAAAACTTCATAAAGTGCAAAAATCATCATTTTCTTGATCTTTTGCTTATATTCCCGCTAACAGGATTTTCATCCTTTCACTTAGGGAACAACACAAGCTACAAGATTAGAAAATTTCGTGTAAGTCATAGAATTTTCATTCTATCCTGACTTTCATACATACCACATCAATTGCACTATTTCACTCTTTTGATCAAAAGTAAGTAAAATTTGGAGTAAAATCTATGCCTGTTCTCACAAGATCTCAAAAACAAATGGAAAAAGATGAGGGAGAAACTACAACCAGCAAAATGGGTGACCGAAATGAAAAAGAAGAGGAAACATTTAATCTTGATGAGTTAACGGAAGAAAAGCTTCAAGAAGCAGAACAAGATCCCCAATTCCATACTCTTATGGAAAGAATCCTAGAACGTAACAAAGAAAAATACTTCCTTTCATTAGCTAATCAAGGAGCTAAATTACCTCACACCTTTGACATAGAGGGGATTAAACAAAATCCTGAAAATCTTCCTAATGACTTTAGTGCTCTTAACCAACAGATAAAAGAATTACAAGGGAAAATAAAGGAAATGCAAGGAGGTACAACAAAGAAATATGTTTTGGAAGACATATCTCCTTATCCATTTGATAGGAGTCTTCAAATGATCCCATTTCCAAAACATTGTGAAATTCCTAAGTATGATAGGTATAATGGGAAAACTGATCCCATAGACCATGTTAGGGATTTCCGAAACATGAGTCTTGAATTCGCCTATGATGATACTTACTTGATGCGATTATTTCCACGAAGTTTAGGTGTACAATCCATGGAGTGGCTTTCAAAAATTACTCCACCTATCAAAACTTTTGAGGAGTTGATAAATCAGTTTATTTCACAATACTCCTACAACATTCAACATCAAATAACAATGCTTGATCTTTGTAAAGTAAAACAAAAAGTAGGAGAACCCTTTACTACATTTTTACAAAGGTGGAGAAGGTTATTTGCACGATATTCTCGTCCTATTCCTGAAAAGGAAAAGATGGATATTTTTATCAATAGCCTTGATCCAGAATTAAGCTATAGGCTTAACCTTCATTGTCCTCATAACTTTGAAAAATTGATTGAAAATGCAATCACCATTGAAGGGGCCTTGGTTAAAAGGGGAGTGATAAAACTTGATAATCCAAGTACATCAAATCAAAACAGCAACGATAAAACAAGGTTTTGGAATAGAAACAAAAATGTTGTTAATGATGGTATAGTGGATGCAAATAATTTACGAACAAGACCATCTGTTTTCAATCTATCAAGTGCTCCAAGAAACAATCCACAAGGAAATGCAATTCAACAAGGAAACAACAATCAACAAGGACAAATTTCCAAGCAAGAGAACATGATCAATCAAAATACCAATCAAAATCGTGGTAATTTGAATAATAATCTTGGCAATGCCCAAATATCAAATCCGTCTAGACCTTCATTCTTTTCCAACCGACGGACTTTTACTGCTTTGGGTCAATCTCTTGAATCTGCTCTCAAGGAACTTCTTGATAATAAGGTTATCACCTTACCACCACAAAGAGATTATGAGCCACGAGTTAAACCATCATCATGGAATGACTCGTATTATTGCAATTATCATCGATGTAAAGGTCATAGAACAAACAATTGTCAAGCTTTGAAAAATCTAGTACAAGATTTAATTGACAATGGTACCATTACAATTGAGGGACATCATACCAATGATGATCATCAAGCATTCAAAGATCCTTTGCCAAACTACCAAAAGGGGGAAACATCGGATACCAAAGCCAAAAGCATACATAATGTTGAAGACAATATAATCCGCCACATTCACGCAGATGATAATCGGATTAATGTTATCAAAATCAAAGGAAAACAAGAATATCAACAGGTTAATGTAACAACAAGAGGTCAAGCAAAGGTTGTTTTAAAAGGAAGTTCATCTAAAACAACTATTTCTTCTCCAACTCAGTATAATCTGGTTGATCAATTGAGAAAAACATCAGCTCAAATATCTATTCTTGAACTTCTTAAAATATCCCCCATACACAAAAATATTTTAGAAGAAGCCTTGTGAACACAACTGTTGATACTGATCTAGATGCAAACAAATTTCAAGCCATGGTGGGACATTTATCTTCCCCCACTTGTCTTTCATTTTCTGACAAAGATGATGCTCTATGACACATCCACATAATTCCTCGCTCTATCTTGAAGTCATGATCCATAAACATCGAATTAGACGTGTCTTAATAGATGGAGGAGCCGGTTTGAATATTTGTACCTTAAAATTAATAAATGCCTTAGGAATTTCAGAAAATGAAATTGATCCAAGAAGGAAGATAACCATCAAGGCATATGATGATGAAGAAAGAGCTTCTAAAGGATTAATATTACTACCTATCAGAGTGGGACCTGTTGTGAAGAATACCTTTTGTTAGGTTCTAGATCGAGATCTGTCTTATAATATACTTTTGGGTCGTCCGTGGATCCATGATATGCAAGCAGTACCATCAACATACCATCAATGTATCAAGTTTCCATATGATGGACAAGAAATAACTATACAAGTTGATTACAATAGTACCCAAACTTGTTCAAATCTTAGAGTAACTCAAGATGTCTTTGTGCCACACAATAGAGAAGCTCTTGTTGTTTCTTCTTCCAATCTACAAGTCCAATTGCAAGAATTGACAAAGAATCTTGATACTAAGCTGAAGTTTAAAGACAAAGGGGTAGGTGAATATTCACTATCTCTTTCTACTTTACCTCCTTCTCCAAGATCACATGGTTTACCAACTTTATCAAATCAAAAGATTGTAACTGCTTCTACATCTCAAACTTCGTGCCAATCACAAAGTTTGATGGAAAATTCATTAGAGCTAATACCACTGAAGAAGAAGCTGAAGATAGGGACATCCTAAATTGGCTATACAAAGATGAAGATGAATCTCTCTTGCACATTAAGTTGCCTAAAGAACAATATGGTAAGGGGTACGCTATCATGCAAAAGATGGGTTATGAAGGGAATGGTCCTATAGGGAAACGAAGAGAAGGAATTGTGGAACCAATTCAGCCTATTTCAAAGCATTCAAGTGATAAAACAGGACTTGGATATGGTAAAGATAAAGAAGAACCTACTTCACAGCAGACATCATTAATTCATGAAGGAGGATCCGTATCAGATAAATCTCATGAATCAGTTTTCCAATTGCAAAATAGTTCAGATACTGATTCTAATGAATATGAATGGGACACCATTTATAATGATGAATTTTGGAGGGATAAACAAGTTGATACTATACACAAATATGCACCTGTTCTTATACATGGAGAAGGCTCAAGGTCTCCACTCAATTATGTTTTACAAAGCAATCATGACTCAAGTGAGGAAGAATCAGATTCTAACGAGATTGATAATCAACAGGAGAATACCATCATAGACCTTGTCTACCATGAGGATGATAACCATATCATGACTTTGACAATTCAAGACCTTACCCAACCTAATGATCCTATGCCCTTAGTTTATCCAGAACTTATAGATTGGGACATTGACGCACCTATCCATATTCCTACATTCAGTAATGATGAAGATGTTATAACTTTCCTTTGTTCCTCAAATGAAGAAAACAATTGTTTCATTCAAGAATCTTATACTCATGATTTTGACAAGGAGAGTGTCAAGTCTCTTAGCTGCAAAATAAATGAAATAAAAGATGGATCTATTGATGAAAACCGAAAAAAGGCAGTGATAGATCAAAACAAGAGAAAAATAAAGAGCGAATCTGACAGTGAAAACCTTTCTGAGGCACTGAAGGATGAGAAACTTGACACTCTTCCCAAGTATTATCATGAAAGATCTTCTATTTTGATTGAACCAACAGAATCAATCAACATAAGTACACAGAGCAGCCAAAAGTTTTGCAAATTGCAGCATCATTAACAGTTGAAGAAGTCCAAAAATTCATGCAATTCTTGAAGGATAATCAAATTAACTTTGCTTGGTCATATGCTGATATGCCAGGGTTAGATCCTAATCTGATAATGCATCATTTATCTATCAAATCTGGGACAAAGCCTGTGAAACAAAAGCTCAGAAAGATGCATCCACATGTTGCATTATTGGTCAAGGAAGAATTAAAGAAGCTTTTAGATGTTGGATTCATTCGAACTATTGACTATGCAGAATGGATTTCAAACATTGTACCTGTTTCAAAGCCAGATGGAAGGATCAGAGTTTGTACAGATTTCAGGGATTTAAATAAAGCATGCCCAAAGATGATTTTCCTTTGCCTAACATAGACATGATTGTTGACTTAACTGCTGGCCATGCAATGTATTCCTTAATGGATGGATTTTCAGGATACAATCAGATAAAAATTGCACCAGAAGATCAAGATAAAACAGCGTTCACATGTCCTTGGGGTACCTATTGCTGGAATGTAATGCCATTTGGGTTAAAGAATGCTGGAGCTACTTATCAAAGAGCAATGACAACTATTTTTCATGATATGTTGCATACATTCATGGAAGATTATGTTGATGATTTACTTGCCAAATCTCATACACGAGATGAACACCTGGAAATCTTGTCAAAAATCTTTATTAGAATGGAGAAATTCAATGTTCGACTGAATCCAAAGAAATGTGTCTTCGGTGTTACATCTGGAAAACTCCTAGGGTACATTGTTTCAGAAAAGGGTATAGAAATTGATCCAGAAAAAGTACGAGCTATAATGGACATGTCTCCACCACGAAATATCAGTCAATTAAGATCCTTGCAAGGAAGATTACAGTCCATCAGAAGGTTTATAGCTCAACTGGCGGACAAAAGCTTTCCATTTACACATTTATTACATAAAAATGTTCCATTTAAATGGGATGACAAATGTGAAGCAGCATTCAATCAAATTAAGCAATATCTTACACATCCACCAATTCTAATTCCGCCTATTCTAGGAGAGCCACTCATACTTTATATTTCAGTAACAGAAGTATCTTTGGGAGCATTGCTAGCACAAGAAGATTCTACAGGTAAAGAAAGGGCAATATATTATATCAGCAGAACCTTAACAAGACATGAGTTAAACTACAGTTTCATTGAAAAAGCTTGTCTTGCAGTAGTGTTTGCTTCTCAAAAGTGGCGACATTATATGTTGACTCATACAGTTAAACTGATAACAAAGATAGACCCATTGAAATACCTATTAAGCAGAGCTACTTTAACAGGAAGACTTGCAAAATGGGTAATGATCTTAAGTGAGTTTGATATTCACTATGTAGATCGAAAAGCAATTAAAGGACAGGTCATTGCAGATCAGTTGGCTGAAGCACCTTTACAAGAAGCCAATCCAATGCACATTGAGTTTCCTGATGCAGATATCTTTACAGCAACAATTCAGAAACCCTGGGCATTATATTTTGATGGATCTTATACACAATATGGCTCGGGGGCAGGGATTCTTTTTGTTACACCTGAAGGACATACCATCTCACGATCATATCGGTTGATGTTTCCTTGCACAAATAACATAGCCGAATATGAGGCATTACTCATAGGATTGAAAATAGCTTTGGAATGGCAGATTACAGAGCTGGAAGTTTATGGTGATTCACAACTTATCATTAATCAAATTAATGATGATTATCAAACCAAAGATGATAAGTTGTTACCATACAAGAACATGGTGGATGATTATAAGAAATATTTTGTATCAATCAAGTTTTCACAAATATCAAGGATTGATAATAAAGCTGTAGATGCAATGGCTACCATTGCTTCCTTATTACAAATATCAGAAGATCAAACCAAGTATGAATTCTTGGTGGAACAATTATTTTCTCCTGCATATGATAATCCCGAAAACCAAGTTATATGTCATTTGACTGGTTCTGATTCAACTTTATATGGCAAAACTTATACCTATTTGAAAGATAACATCTTGCCTTTAGATTTATCCCGCAACCAAAAATGGAATTTCATATGCCAATCATCCCGTTATACCTTAATTGCCAATATCCTTTATAGACGTGGTCTTGATGGTACACTCCTTAGATGTCTTGAACGCGACGAATCTGAAAAAGCCTTACAAGAGGTTCACGGTGGTATTTGTGGAACTCATTCGAGTGGTTTGACCTTAGTGAAGAAACTTGTCAGAATGGGATACTATTGGCCTACCATGGAGCAAGATTCTCTTACTTTTGTTAAGAAGTGTTCTAAATGCCAGATCCATGGGAATCTTATTCATGCACCTGCACAAGAATTGCAACCTTTCATTTCAACATGGCCTTTTTCTCAGTGGGGATTAGATCTTGTTGGTAAAATACATCCTTCATCGTCAAATGGTCATAAGTTTATCATCACAGCTACTGAGTATTTTACAAAATGGATTGAAGCTGTTCCTCTAACAACAGTGACTGGTAAACAGATATCTTCATTTATCCTGAATTACATTATTTGTAGATATGGAATTCCTAATTCTATTGTTACTGATAATGGAAGACCTTTTAAGAATCAGGATGTTGATGAACTTTGTGAAAGATTTCATATCCAACACAGGTACTCTACACCTTATTATCCACAGGGTAATGGTCAAGCAGAAGCTTCTAACAAAACCATTTTGAAGATATTGAAGAAGACAGTAAATGATGCTGGACGTGATTGGCATGTTCAACTCAACCCATCTTTGTGGGCATATAGAACCAGTGTTCGCACACCAATAGGAGCTACACCATATGCTTTAGTCTATGGAGCAGAAGCGATTTTACCATTGGAAGTTGAAATACCTTCGCTTAGGGTTTCACTTAAGGGATTGATAAGTGATGAAGACTACCGAGTTTCTCACCTTCAAGAGCTTGAACTGTTAGATGAAAGACGCCAACATGCAGCTGATCACTTGAAAGGTTATCAACAAGTCATGTCTCGTAGTTATAACCACAGAGTTAAACCACGGGCATTTCAAGTGGGTGACTTAGTTTTGAGGGAAAATCCACGTAATCAGCAAGACAGAGAAAAGAAAGGTAAATTTGAACCTAACTGGCTTGGTCCATTTGTTATTGTAGCAACATACGGTTCTGGAGCATATCAGTTATCCACATCAGAGGGGGACCTGTTTGAAGAGCCAATCAATAGTATTCATCTCAAGAAGTTCTATGCATAAAAAGTCCTGAAAAAATCATAAAAAAATCATAAAAAGTCTTGAAAAAATCAAAAAAAAATCAGAAAAAGTCCTGAAAAAATCCATAAAAATCAGAAAAGTTTTGAAAAAGTGCAATAAAAACAAGTAGTGAAAACTTGGCAAACAAGCGCTACTTGTGATCGAAATGGGTTCCTCCATTTATTAGTTTATGTCTCATTTTCACTTTCAACATCATTCATCCACGTCTATCATATGTCTATATTTTTCATTATCCATACCATATAGTGGGAATCTTTAGGTTTCACCGTGGCTTGATGAAATTTGTATATATCTTTTATCTTTAGGTTGTGTTTAAATTGGGGGCAAAACGCAGAAACATACAAGAGAGGGGTAACAAGCTTTCAGAATATCACAAACAGGAAAATAACAGTTTGACAAAATGCAACCTCGTCATATCAAATCAATCACAAACATATTCATGTCAATCGAAATCGAAACAAAATGATCCAAACAACTATCGACATGTAGAATATCAATGATGGTGACCAAATTGGATGATCTTAATCTGAATAAATGTTTGAAATACTTTAAGCAAGATTTTGAATGGTTGTTTGATTTTTTATCATATCTCTAGAGCGATTCGATGATGTATTGAACTAGAAAAGCAAGGAAGGAGTATGATTTTTCTTTGTCTGTTGTTTGCGAGGAAATCATTAGTACTATAAAAATTGGTCGCGAGACATGCTCTACTATGTATCATGGATGACATTTCGGAATTTGCATGAGAAACGGGTTAACTCTTGTCTGTTTATGCAAGCAATACTCAGGTCATCTCGGTTCAATTATACCTAGATGCTTGTATTAACTTGCTATATAAAAATCATGAAAGCATTCCTCAGGTCATGACTAGTGCTAACATACCCTTTGATGCTTGTATTAACTTTCAACATTTCAAAGCTCTATGATGATACAAAAAGCATGTATAAGCTCTCCAAATGGCAATATTGTATGAATGTCCTACATGGTTAGTATAGATTGCATTCATGTTAGAATTTGCATTTTGCATTTATAGATTTCTAAAAAGCTGGCAAAGAATCAAATGTTTGATTGATTATCTAAAGATATTTACTATGATTTAGCGATATATGAAATATTCGCAAATCATGAAACTGGTCATATATAGTACATCATATGGATAAGCACATCATATATCGTATAAAATCATCACTGCATTTCATCTATCTCAAAATTGAATGTTAAAATGTACAAGGATGTCAACTACAAATGATATAATATCATCAAAAATGTGATCATCTCACGGTGTATACAAAATGTCTCAACAGAATATCATATACAATGCACTAGGCTAAACTATCCTGTGATGGAGCCGGGCCTTAGACCAGATCACTCCGCCTCCCCGATGGACTTGTAATTAATTCCACCTCGATGGACTCCGCCTGGCTCTGCCCGTGGCCCCTCTAGGAGGTGTAAATAACAATGGATGTGTCACACCCTCGGCCAGCCGGGTAGTACGAGATGTAATTACGAGTGATCGAGACCGGCGTAGCTTCTCGCCGTGGAACTCAATCATGATATCTAAACCGGAGCAGAACTCGGCCTTCCTCGGTGGCTCGTAACTCTCTCATCATATCACCGCAAAGTGCTACTCGCCACTTATATAGGCCATCCGCTAAGGAAACGCTTTCCCTCGCCTACCTCGGCATCACCGTGATTCTCTCGCGCTAGTAATCGGGTTTTCACCTCGAATTCTACAACCGAAATCAAGGCCTCGTATTCGGTGGATAGCCGGAGTTCGCAAGCTCAGACTATGCCGCAGATGATATCCGGGACTCGGGCAATATTGATCCACTGGACAGGATGGGTCAAGATGCCTCAACTGGGTGGTCCACCTCGCCGCTTCTACTCTCGCTTTTTCACCTCTCTAAGCACTTCCCCGCCACCCCCTACCATCACTCACCATCATCTCCTTATCCGAAGCCACTATCTCTACTACCTTCGCTATCACTATCCACTGAATCATCATCTCCTGACTCTGAGTCTCTCTGTCGACATCTCTGAGCAATGATAGGAGCAACAGCCTCATCAGGATCAAACATGCGTGGAGGTGGATGCTGTAGAACATACTGTACATACTCTGGTGTTGCCCCTGCATCAAGAACATCCACCCGGTAGTCCCACATCTGTGCACCTAAACTGGTAAACTCTGCCACTGCTACATCATAAGAGATCCGTGGACCCCACACTGCAAGCTCTGGCTATCACCGCGCATAAATAGTTGAACCAACAGGCATACCCTGAATCCAACCAAACTGTCGCAATACACGTCCAGCAAGAAATCTCTCGAGGATCCATGTCGTCCGCCCAATCAAAAATCTAGAAGTGCATACAAAAGGCATCTCTCTGGCATCCTCTGGCCATGGCTCACAATCCAAATATGGTCTCCAGCATACTGTATCCAAACTATCCAATAACCGCTGCCAATATACTAGTTTGCCCAGTCTAGGCTGAGCAATAATATGTGCATATCTCCATCTGTATGCTCGACCAGCTGGTCGCTCTCCTCGAGTCAATGGACGTAAAACTGCAAAATGCTCCCATGCCCATATCTGTAATAATGAACACCCTACAACAAAACTCCGGCCTCTACCATATACGATATGATGTAACTCGTCATATAGGTGGGCTAGCATACAAGTACCCCATGCATACCGTGTCCCCTGCATCACCATGCTCTCTAAGACACGACCCCATCCGATCGTGAACCCCTTCGACCTATGGTCGGGGCATAACACACCTCCAATGAATCCTGCAAGCACAGCTGGTAAAGGTGGATAGGTATCTGTAATCTCACCCCATGGGATGAAGTACCCAGCAATCTGATCATCTCTGAATATCCGTCTCAAAGCAAGAGTACCTCCAGCCTCTCGTCTGTCAAAAACAACTATCTCTCCCATCACTGGGATCCGTAAGATGCGATATACGTCCTCGGGAGTCACTGTAATCTCGCCTGTCGGTAAATGAAAAGTGTTGGTGTCGCTATGCCACCTCTCTGCAAGTGCTGTCAATAGGGCCCTATTGAGGCGAACCTCGGGCATATCAAGTAATGAGCTCAAACCACATGCATCAATCACATCTCTATCTGACTGTAATAAATGTGGAATCAATGTCCATGTGCTCGAAAATGTCTCTCGTAACTGTAAGACACCTAGTCTCTCCTGTTCAAATACATCATCAAAACAACATCAATATCAAATCATCTTAGCATGTCAATCCACAAACAAATCAAACAAACTATTTGTTTTTCATTATCATTATGAAATGCAAATAATATCAAAATCATGTTTGTTTTTAAGCAAACAAATCAATCAAACTATTTGTTTTTCATCATCATGGAACGCAAATAATCAATATCAAGTTTCTTTCTAACAACTTTAGAAAAAAAAATTATCCGTCCTATTTGTTTTTAACAACTTTAAAGCAATTTATCGCCTACTATTTGTTCTCCAAATCAAACAAATTTTATCATTGGAATGCGCTGCATCCAGTTGGGCGCCATGTTCTTTTATCGACGCTAAGTAACTTTTTGCGCTACAGAATCAATTAATAGCGCTATGATTTTTATCAACAGTGCTATGGAATATTTTGCGCTACAAGATTTGTTAAGAGCGCTGTAATACATCTCAGGTGCGCTACGATATCATATGCGCTATGAAAATCATCAAATGCGCTATGAAATCTATCACGGGCGCTACGATATCAATTGCGCTATGAAAATAATCATATGCGCTACAATATTTATTAAGGGCGCTACAATATTAAACGCGCTACGAAAAATGTTGAATGCGCTACGAAACACTTTAAGAGCGCTAAAACTCAAAATTTTCAACAATAAACATTGAAACACGTGCGCAAAAACAAAATTTTCAAGAGAGGGATTTACGAGACACATACCGGAGGTCCGTAGTGCGCTGGTCGCTGATGTCGTCAGATACGCTCAAAACGGTGCAGGTGAACTGGAAGTGCCATGATTATCAACTCAGAGCTCAATATTTGCAAATTTTACTAGGTTAAAATTGAAAATGACATGGAAAATGACATTTTTAACCTATATAATGGTAAAATTGGGGCATTTTATCATATTTTCACATAGCAGGGGCAATTTCTTCATCAAATTTTCATTTTTATATATTTTCAGGACAAATTCTTCAAATCATAAGTTTCGAACGATGAATCGATATCTTTAAAATCATAAAAATCCATAAAAATTAAAAAATTTCATAAAAATTCATAAAAATTCAAAATTCAAAAATTCAAAAACATTCAAAAATCAATTCATCGTTCGCGGGGGCATATATCTATCAATATTTCAACAGTTAATATTTGGGGAAAAAATTTTAAAATTCTTTGAAGTAATGCGTAAAACACATCACTTCAAAGAGGGGCAAAATGTATACACTTAAAAATGGTTACATCACATTGTCTGGTAATTAATTAAATATTTTTAATATTTAATTAAATCTTCTAATTCTATCTACGTATAAATAAATTTAAATAATTTATTTATATTGTTCATGATTTTATTTCGATTCAATATTTAATCACCTCTTCATTTCTTAATTAATTAAATAAATATTATAATTTATTTATATTAATTATCATATAATCTTCGTTTGAATATTTTATTCAAATAAAGATTAAATTATTATTCTTCTTCTAAATATCATTTATAATTAAATATTCCAAAATATTTAATTATTTCCTCTAATTCAATTATTCATTCTTAAAATCATTTCTAAATTCTTCATATATCTATCACAATTAAATATTCCAAAAATATTTAATTAAATCTTCTAAATATTTCATATTCTTCTAAAGTCATATCACAATTAAATATTCCAAAAATATTTAATTAATTCTTCCATAGTTTTCAAAAATCAAATATCAAATATCAAAAGCAATAAATTAAATTAAATAAATTTTATTTATTTAATTGGGGATTTATCTTCAACTCCCGGGAAACAAACTGCCAAAACAGAAAATTAAATTTCTCTGTTTCTGTGCAGGCCTGTTCCCGTGGGTTGAAGACAGGAATCCATCCTTCTCTCCAACCTCTCAACCTCCCCCATTTTCTTCTCAACCTCTCAATCTCTCACCATTCAAACTTACCAGACAATCTCACAGTCATAGATTCTTGCCAGCCGGGATTGAGCCTGCAAAAAAATCTATAAATACAGCTGCCGAGAGCTCCAAAATCATATAGAATTTTAAGCAAGTAAACTATAGGCAAATTGCATAGTATTCCCAGCATTCATAGAGTATTTTCATAGCAATAGCATAAAATCATAGCATAGTAGCAATAGAATCATGTTATCTTTCATTCACAGCCCCTGTGCATAATCACAGCCCCTGTTCATATCCGTTAACAGTTTTACTCCACCAGCATATAGAATAGATTTTCATCTTCATTTGCATTCTCATTCTGCAGCAGCCATTTGGAGAAGCTAAGCTTACACAATCTGAGAGCCACAAGCTTCAAACAAATCTCTGTAGATAGAGAAAAATGGGGACAAAATTGGCTGAATTTTGTTTGTCCTAAATTTTATTTAAATTTCTTTTAGATTATTGGGTTTCATTTAGTGTTTTTATGTTTTCATTTAGATTACCACCACATATACACAAGATGTATGTTTGCAACAGAAGAAATACAACTGCCAACTTTTTAAAAGTATTATATAAAGAAGTAAAAATAAACTATCGATTAGTCTTCATAAAAGATTTAACACATTTTTCTCTTATTTAGCCATGCCAAAAAATATCTATAGCATAGGTTCCAGACATTTTTCTTTCTTGATATTGTTATATGTTGCAACATTGCATTTCCTTAATCGCCAAGTTCACAATCAATAAGCATTACATTCATGACAATGCAATTTGTATGATTTTCTATCAATGAATAAGAATAAAAAATAAAATAGTGCAATGTAAGCACCTATGCGAAACTGCAAATGTATTGTCAAGTCACTGGAGATGTTATGTTGCTTGCTTCACCCACAATTCGTATGATGCAATTATCCATTGCAAGGGTGAACGTCCCTTGCAGCTGAAATTTTCATAGCAAGAACATTACTATGGACATGTCTTTCTTATACTCTTCAAATGGAATTCCAGCCAACTTGGGGAAACTATTTCAGAGCTGCTATTTGTGCAAATAACAGTCCACAACTCCCTCTGTTGTCTGAATAGTACATTGTGGAAAGTGGGTATATACAAATCTTGTGTCAGTTCCACATGGAGTGCACCGCACAGTATCATTTTTTGTTTTCTATGTAAAGAAAACTCTTTGTTTACATAGAATGTAGATTGGTTTGTATGGGGGCAAGTGGACATTCTTAGGTCTTAGTGTTCCTGTCACCTACAATGGTAGTGCAAATGTAGTTAGCAATAAATCATAGCAATGCACTATTTACAAAATTCACTATAGAAAGGCATATATGGCAAGTGTTTTCCAACATAAATCTATGTTATAGTGTAAAATCTAAATGGTTGACATGTATACTTCCATGTTTGAGGTCTTTAATGGTTCTAGAGAGGCCTTTATAGGTGCATCATTGAGTTCATCAATGAAACTAGACTGTGGTATTTTCATCAAATTTGTGCCTTTAGGCCCAAAACGAACAATATTAAAGGGGTTTTTGTTGATGCCAGGATCAATTGAAGTCTTGCATACAACTTTGTGTAAAACATCTTATAGTGGAAAAATCATCTTGGCTCTCTCCATCTTTAACTTGCAACTCATACTATGTTGGCACTTGGAAATGACTAGTAACAACAACACCAATTGATCCAATAGAGAAACTGTCATTTGATTGGATGAGTTGCGAAATGGTTGTGTTGGGAATTAATCTTCGTTCTTGAAAAACTTTCTCAATGGGTTCAATAGTGCTTCTAGCAGTCAAAAAAAGGGAATAATCAGCATCTCCTCTTTCATATTGTGTTTTTTCTAATGACAAAGTTCGTGAGGCGGACACTTGTATGAGGTGATAACAATGGCAGAAATGTGTCAATTAATTTGTTGTTGATGTTTGCAATGATTGTCATTTGACCATGACTATCATCTTAATCAACATGCACAATTGTTGCTTTTGGTGGTGTTCTAGCAGTTGTGGTAATAGCAGGCCCATAAAAATCCAAAACATCACCTTCAAATGCTAAAGTTGTTTTCTTTGTGCATATATCAAAGATGGTTGATGGTTCTACAGTTGCTCTTTTGAATTTGCATATTGGAACATGAACAATGGCTAAAACTAAATTTTTAATTAAACATATAAAGAGTGAAATCATACGTGAGACAAACAGAATAAGGTACTTTCCTTTTTTCATCTTGTTTTTCAATTGATTGAGCCATCTATTTTGCAAAAGAACTGGTTTGTGTTTTCCAAATGCCTTTGCAAACATAGGGAATGAGATATTTATGTCAAGCATGTAACAAGAGAAACTGAGAAGAAAACATTAATGAGATTTGATGTGTTTTTTAAATTTGTTCATGTCAAATGTGAAGAACTTACCTATTTGTAGATGTTTTGGATGTTGTGTTACAAGCTGGGAAATGTTGAGATATGTGTTCTATGAAATAGCACAATATTTACAATCTGCAACTCGCAATCTATAAATTTGATATGTGTACAAAAAATATTCCAAGCCTCTGCTAAAACTTGGTGTTGGGATGCATAACTTTTTGGATTTTGCAATATGTTTGTAATAAAGAAATGTATCATGTGCAATGTTTTTTCAATATTTTGCATAATAGCATACCTGTTTCAAAATAACTGTCTAATAATTTGCAATATCATAACCATGGAAGATAATTGCAATAGTATGATTGATACTATTATTTTCGAACGGTAGCCAGACCTAAAATTTACATGAGTACAAAACAAAACTATCCACATGAGAAGCTCATAGGAACTAGGCTAGATACTATTAACAACAAATTGAATAACAGGTAGCAGAAGTTGTAGAATCAATTTAAAAGGTCCATATCCATGAAGTAGATACTATGTGGATGTGCTTGAAGGTGGTTGCATAATCCATAAAAAAAATTCTTTTATAATTTATTTCTACTAAAGAATCATATGGTGTGCAAAGGCATAGCAATATTGTGTGTGAGAAAAAATCTGTTTGAGAATAGATATATAGTGAGTTGCAACTGCATAGCCATATCAATGGTTTAGAATAACATGCCTTTGTCAAGGAAGTCAATGTGGCCAAGCAAATTATGTTTCATTTCTTGGAATAAAAGGACAGTTGCTTGGAGCATATCATGGTCATGTGCTATTTCTTGTGAATGTAGTGCAAATCCACGTGTTCAAAGAGCATATGACAAAATGATCTAGAGAGATATACAAAAGGTTGTGTTGCACTTTCCACTATGCAGACACCAAAAAATATTACATTTGCAAGTTGGCCAAAGATACAACATGAAACATGAAACATGTAGAGGGAAAGACCCAAAATACTACATGCAACACTAGGAAGAGGAACACACCTTGCAAATTCCAACACATGATTAACATGGTCCTAAACACTCTGCACAACTTCAGACTTCAATGAACATCATCCGCACGCTTCACAACGTCAAAATGAGTCGGCCTTAAGCAATAAGACATGAAACTTGTAGCACATCAACCTTCACAACATTGGCGGTACACATGAATGATATAGCATTACTTGCGCTTCTCCTAGATGAGTCAAAATGACCCATATAACACCTTAAAATACTCCTTAAACTCTACGCCAACATAAAATTATGGCACATACCCTCAACATACCTTAGTCGGCCAAGCAAAATCATAACCTAGCAA
This sequence comes from Sequoia sempervirens, assembly GCA_007258455.2. Classification (NCBI taxonomy): domain Eukaryota; kingdom Viridiplantae; phylum Streptophyta; class Pinopsida; order Cupressales; family Cupressaceae; genus Sequoia; species Sequoia sempervirens. The sequence goes on from VDFB02300984.1 coordinate 73,432, forward strand.
AACAACCATTTCAAACCACAACCTGTTCTAGAGAAAATAGAAAAAACCTTACGGCGCATCAATAAACATTACATGGTATTCAGAAACACACTCATAAACCCCTTTGACAGCTTCATGCAGCAACAAGTTGGTGCAAGCCAACAGACATTGAAACCAGTCATTGAACAACACAGACCTATACTCTGTCATCTTCAACTTTCTCTATGGAAGGACTAATGCCATGAAACTTTGGATATACCATCTTCAAAACATGCCAAACTTATATTTTGAACCACATGACCATATCTGTAAACATGGAGGAATGTAGAGCTAAACTTTTCACCTTTGAAAACACACACACATGATCAACATAGTCTTCAAATTTTCACTCACAAAAACATCTTTCTGGAACCCAAATGAATTGAAACTTGGATCACACATGCCCTAACACATCATGAAGCTATCCTCCAAACCGCAAGAGAAAAGAATCACCAGTGGAGAAATGTGGAGCATTTCTCAGAGACTTTGGCAACAAAACAATCATACTACAACTCTCTTTTGACATCAAAAACTCTTTGATGACATCAATGACAACCAAACTGCAACAATCTCCCCCTTTTTCATTGATGGAAAAACCATCCTCATGCCACCACCTTGGTGCACAATATCTCTCCCCCTTTGACATCAAAGACAAAGGGAAAATGGACTTTCTCTCCCCCTTTCAAGCATAATTTCTCCTCTTCAAACTCTCCCCCTTTGATGTGCAATCTCTCCTTCTTGAAACAACTTATAAGCTCCCCCTATTAGCAATAATCACTACCTGCTCCCCTTGAGAGGTAGCCACCGTCAGTTCATAAATAAAGATATGACTTGAGTTACTCCCCTAGACAGATGCACCAACTATGAATCTAGCAATAAGGAGGGGCAATTACTCCTAACTTCTACAAGGGATACTCAAATATATCCTTTACAAATTCCTTAGTGAAAATTTTTGCAATGTGGTCCTTTTTGGATACATACTCCAACTTCACTTCTTTCTCTACAACCTCTCTCAGAAAGTGATACCTGATTGATATGTACTTGGTTCTAGAATGCATTACCAAATACTTTGAAATATTAATAACACTTGTGTTATTACATAGTATAGGAATAGGGGTGATCCCACAATACTGGTTTACAATTTTTGGTCAAACTGGACATTGAACTGATTTTTTTAAACTAGATCTTCACTTTCTGACACTTATAGCTGCTAAACCATGAGGAATTTGAACATGATGGAAACTAGTGATTTGTGACATTTTTTATATAGATTCTAAATATATATATATATAAAAAAAAAAAATTGGAATCAAATTGCATTTCTTTTTCCACCTCTTTTGAAAACTAGTTTTTAATAGTAAACACCATTTTTAAAGAGTGACATGTACTTTCTAACACAACATTTTTTCTATGAAGGATAAAATTCTATTTTTTTCAAATTTAGATTCGTAACTATGATATCTAATGCATGAAATTGGTTTCATAGTGTTTTATTGAATATTTTTTTCTTAATTAAGTTTTGAAGTCAAACCAATTACAATTCAGACAAGTTTACTTGCTAACCCCTAACTTTTTTTGTATGTATCGAAATTCATTTTTTTTGTTTGGATCAAGGACATCAATATCTAGTGCGTAGATATTTTTTAGAATTTTTTTTGATAATTTTCTATTTTTCCACATGTACAAAACATAGAACTTGATTTTTGGTGAAAAACTTATGTTTAATTAATCTATAAAAAAATACATAATAAAACCAAAATATATTAAAATTATATTTGATGGATAGCTCATTCTGTGGACTACCATCATCCAGTTGGGTATGTGAAGTTTCCTCCATTTTCATCCTTGACCTGAGCTTTGAAAGGCAAAATTTTGCAGAAATTTGGTAGAAGAGGGGGAGAAGGGCAAAAAAGGGGGGTTCTAGTGAACCCCCCTTCGCTATGGGGGGAGGGGGGGTTCGCTAGAACCTCGCCTTCTAGCAATCCCCCTAAAGTTTTTTCCCTCTGAAACTGCATTTTTCCTTCCTCAAACTAATTGTAAACCACTTTTGTGGGATCACCCATAGGCTCATCATAATTTATGTTGATATCCTTCAATGTTTGCTTCATCCATAATAATTGAGTACAACAAGATGTTGTAACAATATACTCTACTTATGCTATTGATAAAGATACTAAATCTTACTTATTGCTATGACATGAAACCAGTCCTCTTCCTAGAATGAAAGCTCCACCAGTTGTACTTCTTCTATCATCAACATAACCAGCCCAATCAACATCAATGAATGCACTCAGATCAAATTCATTACCTTTTGAATACCATAATCCATAATTCAGAGTGTTCTTCAAATATCTAAAGATTCTCTTGACTTCCTTTACATGAGTTTCTATAGGATTATCTTGAAATCTTACAACCAAACACACCACATGCATAATATCAGGTCGTAATTAAGTACATCAAACTTCCAATCATAGATCTATACAAAGTTTGATCACCCATGGGAGACTCATCATCTTTGCTCAAATGGAAACCAATTACCATAGGAGTACTCATAGATTGCAATCTTCCATATCAAACTTCTTTGACATTTCCTTTACATACTTTGCTTGAGAAATAAATATACCATCATCTAGCTAAGCAATTTGAAGTCCAAGAAAGAAGGATAACTCACCAATCATAGACATTTAAAATTCCTTCTACATTTTTTCAACAAACTTCTTGCACATCTCATCATTTCCACCAAATATTTATATCATCAACATATACAACTATCAAAATTCTTTCATCCTCAATTTTGAAGTAAAGATTACTATCTACGGTACCTTTCTTGAAACCTTGTTGAAGCAAGTACTTGCCCAATCTTGCATACCAAGCCCTAGGAGCTTTTTTGAGACCATACAATGCCTTATTGAGTCTACACAACATGTTTGGTTCTTTTGATAACCAAAATCCATCAGGTTTCTCTATGTAGACTTCTTCCAAATCTCCATTCAGGAAGGTTGATTTGACATTCATATGATATACTTTGAAGTCCTTATGGGTTGAAAAGCAAGAAATATTCTGATTGCTTTCATTCTTGCTACCAAAGTAAAATTCTCCTCAAAATCAATTCATTCTACCTATGAATATCCTTTAAATTCTATTCTTTCTTTGTTTCTAACAACTTATCCATCTTCATTCAAATTATTCCTAAAAACCCACTTTGTTCCTATCACATTTTTGTCCCCATGCCTTGGAACCAATTCCCAAGTCTGATTCTTCCCAGTCTTATTCAATTCTTCTTCCATTGCTTGTATCCATTCTTCATCTTTGCTAGCATCAACAAAAAAATTTGGTTCTATCTTTGATGAAAAACAAAAGTTTACTTGTTCATTTGTCTTTGCAAGCCTTCTTCTAGTCAACATTGCATTCTTATCTCTAATAATTTGATCCTTTAAATGATTCCTTTTAACACACTTGGCAAGAGTCTTACAATTCTTTTCTACTTCTTCTTTTGAGCAAGGAGGTGCATCAAATCCACAATCCTCAATTTCATACATATTCTGATGTATATCTTCATCAACCTTGATATTTGTACTTTCAACTATTCTTCCCAATCTTTTGTTGTAGCACCAATATGCTTTACTTTGAGATGAATATCCCAGAAACATACATTCATCAACTCTTGTATCAGATTTTCCCAAAATATCTTCATCTCTTCTAATGTAACATTTACTTCCCAATCCTCATCTTCAAGGAGGTGCATCAAATCCGCAATCCTCAATGTCATACATATTTTAATGTATATCTTTATCAACCTTGATATTTGTACTTTCAACTATTCTTCCCAATCTTTTTTTGTAGCACCTATATGCTTTACTCTGAGATGAATATCCCAGAAAGATACTTTCATCAACTCTTGAATCAAATTTTCCCAAAACATCTTCACCTTCATAATGGAGCATGTGAGAGCCCTCATCCCTGCCAAGACGATTAAAGGTAAGGAGAAGGCTATCAATAAAGAATCCCTCTCAACTGGTTCAGATACCAATGTTTCTAGTGAGGAGGAATGGAATGAAGAGGACAAGGGTGGGTCTTCATCCCCTGCGACATCCCCTTCTAAGAAGAGAAAGAAGGGGAACCTCAAGGGGAAATGTGTTGCTAAGAAGATTGTTTTACAAGAGTCGGAATCCCATTCTGTTGGAAATGATACTGATGTCATTTCTGGTGGTTCCCAATCTAAGGGAAATATTGTGTTTAATGGGCAAGATTTTGTTGTGGAAGGTCGTAAGAAGGAGGGCATGCCTGAAAATGTTGAGGATAAGGAAGCCAAGGAATTTCTGCAAAGGACTTCCAAGCGTATTGCAAAGCTAAAAAAATAGGTTGTGAAAGATGATTTGAAGGGTACCAAGGACCAAGGTAAGGAGAAGGGTGTTGTGGATTTTGTTGTTGAAATTAATGACTCCCTTGTTCGCAAGTCGCCCAGTGTGGAGCTTTCTAGTGGGAATTCTATGCATGAGGATGAGGGAGTTAATCTAAATCCTAGAAAGCTAGAGCCACTAAAGGTGAATCCTCTCTCTAAGGATTTCTCGTACCTAAACGATGACAATACTTCAATGTTCAAGCTTCTGGACATGGCTCATTTGGGGGCTATTGGCACATTCAAGCTAGCCAAGTGGACACTGCAGGAATTTAATAAGGTGAATATCAAGATCAAGGGTCTAAAAGAGAATATGCAAAACATGTCGAAGGGTACTTTCTCGGATATTTTGATTGAAAGACTAGTGGACTTAGAGTGCTACTTTATAGATTCTAAATCCATGTGTGAGTAGCGCCTCTCTGAAATGGAGGCTAAGGTTAATGAAACTAATATGGACATCAAGAAGCTTATACAAGTTAGCCACAGTTCCGTCAAGAACAGTGTTGAATCTCTAGAGGTCCTTTTTCACAAGATAAGTCAACTAAGGGAATATCGGCTTTACTTTGTAGAGTTCATGGAGAAGGACCAAGCTTCAAAGGGGAAGGGGAAAAAGGTTGAAAAAGATGAGGCAAAAATCCCATGTACAAGAGGTAGAGGTAACTTGAGGAAAACCTTTGAGGAGGAGAAAAAAGACCTGATGGACATGGTTGAACTGCATCATAACAAGGAAATTGAGGTGGCTAACACCTTAAAGAACATGAAATAGTGTCCCTTTCTATGTTTTTTCTATTTTTGAATTTTGTTGCTAGTTCTTTGTTTTTGGCTGATGTTTTGCTACTCGTTGTTGTTGATGGTTCAATGTTTTTATCTATGAGCAGCTTTTCATCTTTTTTGTTGTAAAGAGTTTCATGTCCCTTCAAAACTTGTTTTTCCCTTATAATCAAAACATTTACTTCCAAAGACTCTAAAGTACATGAAATTTTTCGGTCTTCCATACCATAACTCATATGGGGTATTAATGTTGTTCACCCTTAACAATCCTCTGTTAAGAATATAGACTATAGTATGAATTGCTTCTCTCCAATAAACATTAGGAATATTTTCTTCCATCAACATGGTCCTTTTCATCTCTTGAACTATCATATTCTTTCTTTCCACTACCCCATTCTGCTGAGGAGTTATAATAGCAAATAGATGCCTCTTTATTCCATGCTTTTCAAAAAAATCATTGAACTCATCTGAAGTGAACTCACCTCCTCTATCAGACCTCAAACATTTGATTTTAGCATTCATTTCATTCTCAACCATTGATTTAAAAATCTTGAATCTATTAAAAGCATCATATTTATCTTTCAAGAATGTAACCCATGCAATCCTAGAGAAATCATCAATAAAAATTATGAAATACCTTTCTCCTTTTAGACTCTTTTTGGGTAGGTCCGCATGAATCAGTATGTACCAGCTCCAATGGTCTAGAGGAAGAATACTCTTTAGACTTAAAACTTATCCTTGTTTTTTTTCCAAACTGGCATTCCTTGCACATAGTACTTTTAGGCTTGACTATCTTAGGAATATCTCTTATCGCATGCTTAGCAGGTTGCGTATTATTGAGTTAAGTTTATTCTCTGTATTGACGTTGCATTAGAGGGCAGGGTTTACCCATTGACATCCGCCGGAATATATTTTCCTTACTTGTCCACAGGTCGTTTAATATTGGTGCTCTGGACTTTCCTTTCCTAATTTCATCTCTTTCATTTGGATGGTTATCCATTTATCTCGTTTGACCACTTTCGAAGTTGATAGCAGGACCTTTGACATAAAGAACACGGTGCAAGTATTAGCCGTAAAATACTTATTATTGCGCCGTATATTTTGCGCCTAAATTATCATCTCAAGAAACGGTATGCCTCATTCCACTTCTGCGAAGCGGTGACAGCATCTCTTACCATGGCGGGTTGAACAGCCATTTCAATATGCGGTTTCTTCATCTTTTCCGTAGATTACACTGACGCTTGAGATCTTTAGCTTCATTTTTAGTATTCTTAGTAGAAAAAATCAAGACTTCATCTTCACTATCTGAACCACTAGATTCATTATCCTTTGAAGAGTAGGAATCTTCTTTGGAGTAGAGACTCTTCTTGAACTTATTTATTCTAGGCTCTTTGTTTCTCTTTTCAGAATATTTCAAGGGACATTTAGAGGCAAAATAACCAACTTCTCCACACTTAAAGCATTTGAAAGGTATCTTACCTTTGTACTTTCCAGTACCCCTCTTCAACCTTCTTACAATTTTTTCCTCTTCTTCATTAGTGTCACTATCTAGATCAAACACTTCATACATTTCCTTCTTACTGGCTTTGAAAGTTGCTTCTTTCTTTGGATCTTCTTTGTCAAACTCTCTCATTTCAAATGCAGTGAGTGTGCCATATAATTGATCCATTAATAATTTCTCTAAATCTCTAGCTTCCTCAATAGAAGATACTTTAGGACTATAAGCTTTAGGAAGAGATCTCAGTACCTTTTTTACCACCATCAATTCTTCCAGTTCTTCACTAAGTCCTCTAATTGCATTGACCACTTCATCTACCCAGAGAAAATATCCTACAATATCTTCATCCTCTAACATTTTTAGGTTCTCAAAATTTCCTCTATAGATCTGCAACTTGTCTTATTTTACTTTGATGTCTCCTTTATAGATGCCATTGAGATTTTCCCATACCTCCTTTGTTGTTTTGCAATGCATTACTTTTACAAGATCAGAATCTGCTAGCCCACTCAAGATAGCATTCTTTACTTTTCTATTATTCTCATAGGCCCTAATCTTTGTTAGATCAGTTGGATAAGTAGAAGGAATAGTATAACAATCCTTGACTAATTATCAAACACCAAACCCTAAAGAGGACAGATAGGATTCCATCCTAAATTGCTAGAAAGAAAAATTTGTTCCATCAAACCTAGGTGCCTTGTGAGACCCTTCTTGTGCCATCCCAGATCTTCCTCAAGTTGTTAGACTTCATTTAAGGAACCAGACTTTGATACTAATTGTTGAACATACACAAAAATACTAAGAGGGAGGTAAATCAATATTCAATCAGATCTCAAAACTTTTAGAACAAAAGAAAATTCAAACCCTACCAAATAAGCAAGAACATGAAAGATAGAAACAATGCACAACACAACACAACACCAGATGTACATAGAAAACTCCAGAGAGGAAAAACCATGGTGAGAAATGTTGCTAGGAGCTACTATCCTAATCAAACCTACAAATGAATAACAAAATTACAAACTTTGTTTAGGGCTGCAACAAGGCTACTACTCTAAAGGAGGTTTGGGTTATCTAAGGCTTCTAGCTCTGAACTTCGGGGATATATTAAAGGGAAGCTAAAATCTGGTTTGAGCCTGAAATCTTCAGAATGATTAGCAGGAATGACAAATCCTTCAACTGAACTTTGACCGCACCAGGTAGGGCTCAATCATACTGAGTGATTTTTAAGATTCCTACTTTTTCCCTTCTCTTTTGATAGACATGGTTTTCTTTGCCAGCTTCTACAAATTTTCCTTCATGCTGCGACACTGACTCTTTTCGCACTCCAGGCTTACAAGAGTTTTTTCCATTTGGAAACTCATTGCTCGACACCGGCAGAACCGGCACCATTAAGCACGCGCTGTCACAAAATATGTTCCGTATAGGCGGACCGAGACTTGCAGCTTCCATCATAACGGTTCACTGTAGTTTCCATTAGCCATGCCTGCCACCTAGATCTACTAGATGTAAAATTTATACATGATATTACATTGATTACAATTCACATGTCAGCCTACAATAGAAAATATTACATTTGCAAGTTGTCCAAAGATAAAATAATCAACATGAAACATATAGAGGGCAAGACCCAAAAGACTACACACAACACCAAGAAGAGGAAAATTCCTTGCGGATTCCAACACATGCTTAACTTGTCCTAAATTCTCTTCACAACTTTGGTCTTCAATGAAAATCATTCACATGCTTCACAAATTCAAAATAAGTCGGCCTTAAGCAAGAACACATGAAACTTGTAGCACATCGACCTTCACAACATTGGGGATACACATGAATGATAAAGCATTACTTGTGCTTCTCCCAAATGAGTCGACACGACCCATGCAACACCTTAAAACACTCGTTAAACTCCATGCAAACATGAGCTTGTGGTGCACACCATCAACATACCTTAGTCGGCCAGGCAAAATCATAATCTAATAGAACAACCATTCTGGACCACAACTTGTTATGGAGAAAACAGAAAACACCTTGTGGAGCATCAAAAAAAATTACATGATATTTAAGAACTCTCATACACCCCTTTCACAGCTTCATGCAGCAACAAGTTGGTGCACGCCAACAGACATTGAAACTAGTCATCGGACAACACAATCCTATACTATGCCATCTTCAACTTTCTCTGTGAAAGGACTAATGACATGAAAATTTAGATATACCATCTTCACAGCATGCTAAACTTATCTTCTGAACCACATGACCATATCTACAAACGTGAAGGAACGCAGAGCCAAACTTTTTTCCTTTGAAAACACCAACACAGGATCAACATAGTTTTCAAACTGTCACTCACAAACACATCTTTCTGGAACCCAAATGAATTGAAAATTGGATCATGCATGCCCTGACACATCATGAAGCTATCTTCCAAGCCGCAAGAGAAAATCATCACCAACAGAGAAATGCAGATCATTTCTTAAAGAATCTAGTAACCAAATGGCCAAACTACAACTCTCTTTTGACATCAATGACAACCAAATTGCAACAAGGTGGGCCCAGGGGCTTAAGCCCCCTATTTCCAAGGCTTTAACAATGATAAGAATTAATATGGTCAGTACCATACAAAAAAATTGGTCAATTAGATATTTGTAAAACTAAAGTTTATTAAAAGATAAATCTGCAGATAATAAAAGCAGTGACCATAAATAATTTGTACCAAGTATTGGTGACAAATATGAGAGAAAAATAATTACTAACATGATAGGGAAGTATGAAATATGCAAGAAATGATAGCAAAAAAATTAAAATTCGTAGGGTACATGAATATGTTGATTTAGGTGATTATGGCTGATACGGCGCAGAGCACACACGCTATGCGATACGATGCGACCAGCCATAGCCAGAATGGGGCCCATGCGACTCGCCTGGCTAAAGTTTTATCTAATGCCTAATAAAATGCGGCGAAAATCCAAAAATTGGCGGTCCGTCGCAGGATATCCCAAGCAGGCGTGGAAGGTCAATTTTTTTCACCCCAGGTAGCCAAAAATCAACTGCCAGTCTGGCGTGACGCTAGCGACGCGTTGGGTGAAACGCGGTACGGTTAAACGCGAAGCAGAGCCACAACTCTGTTCGGTATTGCATCAGATTAATTGTTAATTACTCAAATGGAATCAAGATACAGCACGGGGATCACCCGAGCTGAAGACAAGATTAACTTCCACGAGGAAATGGCCGACCATTTACTTTGTGATTGTGGATGCAATATTGCCAAATTGAATGATTGATAGCAAATTGTGTTGTTACAATGTACATGTAGTGCACCTTTTCATATAGGCAAGGTGTGATGATGTCACAGGCGGCAAATTATTATTGTCCATAGTGCGTGGCCTTGTTGCTCAAGTAGTACGGTTGCACATTAAATAAAAAGCCCCTAAATGAATGCAGTGATAGCTGGCTAGCAGCTTCAAAATAATTCACTTTTGGGACCCACCTGCCTTGGTTTCCTGGCATGCCAACCTGGGACCTAGATAGGTAAAACATCTATTTACACCAACATGTTTTACTTTGTTTATTTTGTTATTTTTTTTTGTGTTTTGTAGGAGTATACCACCCCTTGAAAGAGGGTTAGGTCCTCCACTTGTTTAGGGTGTGAGTGGGAGAGGCTCCCTCAAAGGAAGGTTTCTAATCTTGGGTAAAAGTACCTAAATAAGGATTATGGATGTGTTGAGTATGGGAGTATGGGAGTATGTGTTATGAAAAGTGGAAGTGAATGTAAAATATATTTTTTTAATTATGATAATTATTCTTACCCCTTTGAAGGTTGAGTTCCCACTCCCCCTTAAAGGATCCCAGAGGGCATCCATTGTGAATGTAAGGGTCATGTAAAAGGGTTATGTAATGTGTTCAAACCTATATGTGATTAATGTGTGATTTGTGTGTACCTATGTGTTTTGTTGGTTTATGGAAAAAGTGTTGTAAAATTTCATCTAGAAGGAGCTATGTAACCCCTAGCTTGAGGGTTGATCAATTATCAACCCTAAGGTTGGGTGGAGAGCCCATTGGCTATGATATTTTTCTTTTCTTGTTATCATTTTCAAGGTCATACATATGTTTGGTGAATGGCTCGAGATTTATATTGGGTTGCATGAGAACATTGTTATTTGAAAAGAAATTTAAGTATTTTGAATGGTATATGTATTAAATTAACTTGTGGGTAAAAGTACAAAGTTGTGTCACACTTTCGGTCGACTTATTGACACAAGTGAATTTAAGTATTTCTAACTAAAAATCAATTTTGGTAAAAAATATTATCAATTAAGATTCATTCTAGCTAAGTTATATATTTCCACAACGTTTTCAACTAAAATTGTTGGCTAAATGTATATGTACCACCACTTTAAGGTCAATTTTAAAAAATATATATATTTGAAAAAATTGATGTTTCAAAAACTTCTACTCATGTAAATAACATTTTTAAAATTTATAAAAATAACCTTTTGTAGATCCATAAGTGTAGTTTTCAAATATATAGTTTATTATTATTTAGATTTTATATTTTAATTTTAATAAAAGTAGGTTTTAAGCACAAAAATATTAGGTTTATTTCCATATAAAAAAAAATACTAAAACTTATTTTTTTTAAATTGAAAAAAATATGATGCACGGGATAAAAGAATCTATATCAACATGATAGATTTATTTTCTATTTTAGATAAATATTTAATATGAAAGTTGACCTTGAATGGAAAGAACTATGTTTTAATACACATATTTTAATATTTATTTAAAATATATTTATCAAAATTAGAAAATATATATCCATGCACTAAAGTTTCAAAGTTATAAATACACAAAAAATTGAAGAAAATAATAAAAATTACTATATAAAGATCAATATCTCATGTAACTTCATTTTTCAGTATTTTATAACAACCAAATTTAATATTTTATTTTTTCAAAAAAAAAAAATATAAAATATACTAAAAATTTACAATATATATACCACTTTTTATTATTCAAATTTAAAAATTGAATTATTTCTTTATAAAAATGTGACATTAATTTATAATTTTACCCTTGTGTAAATGTCACTTGATTTCAAGTAATTTATAAAAAAATGCATGCTTTATTTCTACTTTCTCTCAAAAGAAAGGATGAATAAAAGTTGTTTTCAATGCATAAAAGTTACTTGAAATGTTGTTTGATAAATGTTAAGAATAAGTTCAATGTAATAAAAGTTAGATAGGGAAAATAACAAAAGTTGTAAGTCAATTGTAATCACGTCATTGAAATAGTGTGTAAATGAGTAAATGAATGTTGTATTTGTTTTCAAATATTTAAACCACATGGTGATTGAAAACTTGTTTAGTTAAAAGTAGATTCTAATATGTTCTAAATTAGTTTTCAAAAGAAAAATATATATTTTCTTAGAAAGAAATGAATTTCAACTAAATGGATTTCTGTTCAATGATAAATATAATAATGTGTATGATTATATATATAATCAATTAAATAATATATATATATATATATATATATATATATATATATTTGAAGAAGAATATATAATTTAATTATTTTATTATTAAACAAATGATTAATAAGTAATAAGTCGATAGGTTATATATAGTGTAAGATTTGTTCCTCAGACAAGTCTCGTATCTGTAAATCGTTATTGAATCATTGGAAAATGTTTCTGGGTATTTTATTTATTTTCGATTAAGAGTCAACACCTAGATACGTAAGAATTATTTTTAAATGGCTCTTAATTCTTAAATAATTTGCAATTGGGTTTGTGCAGCAAGTTTGTCATTGAGATCTAAAGCTGGAAAACACACTTTTGGATGGAAGTCCTACTCCACATCTGAAAATCTGTGATTTTGGCTATTCAAAGGTTTCATATATTCCTTTGTCTTCATTTATCTTTGATTATTGATCTCTTGAGATCATTCACAATTAAAGAGTTCTATTAACAGAAATACATGCAAATTGCTTTGGAACTTGCTTTACTATCCAACATTTTCATCAAAGTTTTGACCTTTGACACAATGAATTTTTTATTTTGTTTGATTAAACTGGTTTTGGATTTTTGTAGATGATGTTTTTCCCTTGTAGTCTTCTTTGCTTCACTCACAACCTAAGTCAACTGTTGGTACACCTGCTTACATTGCTCTTGAAGTTTTATCAAAGAAAGAATATGATAGGAAGGTAAGAGGGCTAATCCAAAATATTTACTTGCATTCCAATTTGGTGGTTGTTGTGCAAGGAAATTATCCAAGTTGGTTATATGTTTTCTTTATTAAAATGGATAAATTTCTTAATCACATATTTTTGAGTAAGAGTTTGATAATGCAAACTTTACTGTAGAAGATTGAGATTGGAAAAAACTTGAGGTTATTATTTTCATAGTTATTTTTTTGGCTATATAGAACTTGGGTTAGGCACCTAAAAGTGGTAAAAAATTGTGCTAAAGTGTTGGATTCTGGTAAGCAAAGGTTCACCAGACCCTCAATTGTTTAATAATCCAGCCAAATTTTATCACTAGAAGTCTAGAAAGAGTTTGTAATTGTTTTTCAATGGTTAGAGTGTAGTGTTTAGTATTCAAGTACAATCTGAGCAAGGATTTGAGAAGTTTCCACCCCGTTAAGCTCCCAGCTAAAGATGAAACTGAAGATGGAAGACCAATGTATTATTTCCCACACTCATAAGTACTCTCACAAGTTTTTTGCTACATTTAAATGGTTTGATCAGTTCTACAATGAACGAGAGAGGTAGTGTAGTGGCAAATGAATTAACTGTATCGGTGAATGAATTAAGTTTGTTCTCGCTTTATCTCCAAAAGAAATGCATGAAGTAAATGATTGAAATTGAATCTACTCAAATTTTGTGCAATCGTGCATATGCTTGCTCAGACATAGTTGGACATTCATATTCGAATATGTGAATGCATATACATATATTTAGAATTAAGATCAATTCAAGTTGTGGTATCAATGTTTTGTATTCAGTTTAGATTTTCTTAGAGTACGGAAAATCATCAATATTATTCTTATGCAATGTGTTGACCTGGAC
>VDFB02300985.1:0-15289 GCA_007258455.2 Sequoia sempervirens
AGAGGTTATGGAAAAGGAACCAGAGAAAAATATGTTGGTATGAAGGTTTCTAGATGATTTGAAGGTTTCCTGTGAAGTGTGTGTTTAGAAACTTTTTGTGTTTGCCGCATTCAATGTGCTTAGGGAAAACTCGACGATGGTTAAGAATAAATTTGTGATGTTTTTGGTTAATTGTGCATCTGAAATCATCAGAAAGTGCTCTGAGGAATTCTTGAGGCGTGCTCGAAGTGTTTTTGAAGGGAATTTGAATATTGATTCAGGTAATCTGGAAACCCTCTCTCTTTTTGCATAAGGAAAGAAGAAAATTGAAGAAGTATCGTTGAATTTCAAGAAAGCTAAGCAATGGAAAGTGGTTTGTGTGGTGCTACCTCTCTAAAGTTCAAAAGGGTCGAAGTAGAAGAATACGATCATAGGAAAATGAAGGAAATTGAGCTAGGGTTGAGTGAAGTTGAATTACATAATATAAAAACCCTAGGGATGGATTTGTGGAGTGAATTTATGTGGGTTACAGATAAGGAAGTTATCATGTTCTTGTTGAACATTTTTAAGGATGGAAACATTGTTTTGGAGAAACCTTACTTGATATCAAAGGATGCAATTGAAGCGATCAATGGATTATGCAGTGTTGGAGAACTTCCTGGAAAGAAAACTATGAAGTATAAGGATGTGGTGGAGCTAACTGGCATTGACCGAGATCAAAGAGCACTGTTGATTGATAAACTTGTTGATTCGGCCGTTAGGTATGTTGCATAAGGTATCTCATACAAAATTTATTTCAGAAATCTTGAAAGCTCAACTCTGGCTATTGTCGTACATATTGCCCACATGATGGTTAAGGAGAACAAGCAGTTTGATTTATGTAGCTTGTTGCTTGAGAATTTGCTTGAAAATGTTTGAATGTCATTGGTTGAAAATTATCCGTTTTGTTTCAGATCCTTGCTAGTATGTCTAGTGTTTTACTTTCAAAATTCTCTACCAGGAAAAGATAATGTGGTGTGGGAATCTGGTATCCCTATTGGAAAATAAATTTACAGACATATAGAGTCTCTGGAAGATAGTGAAAATATGTGTAGATCGTATTTCTCATCCTTGCGAGAAAACACTTGCTCCGATATTTTTGCATTAATTCGATTCGAAGTGGGCTCCTCCTCTGGAGAAAGGAAAATGGAGGTTGTTATCAGTAATTCCCCTCTGGAATCGAAAAAGAGAAAGGAAATGACTGAAGACATCATTGATATTTCAGATGAGAAGGAGAAAGAATCTCCGACTGGTACTAAATCCCCTAATCCTGATGGCATCCAGTCTATGATAATTGAAGGAAAAATGAAGAATATTGATGAACTATGGAATGTTGCCTCACCTATTGACAGACTAAAAATTGATGATGCGCTGGTGGATTATCTACTTCAGAAAGGCATTGAAGTATATGCTATTTTTTATTTCTTGCCAGAAAATTTGATTGAGATTGTTGAAGAAAGGATGTTGCTTGAAGGTCTAGAAGGACGTAAGATGGGAATCTTAGTTGAAAGAATATGTAGAAAGGCTATGAAGAGATTGTCTGAATTGATTGTGGAAGCAAAGAAGTGTGTTAAGAAATTTCATATGTATACAAGTATTGTCTTCGGTGGCCTACTGTTGTAGACAACTTCAGAAGTAGAATTGAAGCGATTGAAGCTGAGGTGAATGAGATTGGAAAGAATTTTGATATATTTGAAGATAAAGAAGGGAAGCAAAGGATAAGAGTTGGTGAACTTCAGGCTGAACTAATCATTACACAAAGAAAGAGAGATGATGTGACAAAGACCTTCTAGCTCCTTAAAGAAATTGCTGAAGTCCGGTTAGAACATCTTTCTTGAATTATTGTTGATGTTGAAGATGTTGAGAAACAATGTTTTGTTGTTGAGTGGTCACCCTCTTTTACTCTGTTGGGGTTATTGGAAAGTACATGCACAAAAATGGAGTCTGTTGTTTTTAACTAGAAGAAGTTGTATCCAGTTCTCAAAGAAAGGTACAAGAGGGTGTTCCAGGTGAAGAATGCCATCTTCACTTAATTCCTGTTCGCTTAATTGCATTGGATTGTTGGAATTTTTTGAAGTTTTTGGAAATATTTTGAAATTTTGATGTCACCATGTTTACACTCATTTTTGGCATCCTTTTCCATTGATGTCAAAGGGGGAGAGTGTTGGAATGGAGAGTGTTAGAGATAGTGGAGAGAGAATTTTTGTTCACATGTTGCCATCAATGACAAAGGGGGAGATTGTTGGAAAAATGAGTAAAGTTATCCATTTGTTGTCATTGATGTCACCATGTTGGTAGTATGCTGGCAGTTGGGTCTAGTACTCTTATACTGGTGCTTATCCTCTTTGATTGCTAATCCGGTATTTTTGGTTGCCCATCTGGTATTCTAGTCCACACTTTTCCACAGTTGACAGTTTCTGGTTGCGGTTTTGGGAAACTACTGATAGATGTTAAAGGTATGCATGAATAGGTTATTTTATGTTCTCGTGCTCATATAATGAAGTGACATTATTTTGATTGGTTGAGTTGAAGATTATTCCTAGCCGACTTGTTAAGATAATTTTGATTTGATATGAAAACTTGTGTGATCTATTTCTTGGTTCAAGCCGACATGATGTAATGTGCTAAAGATTTTTTTGCATGTTTAGAAATATTTTGTGAAATTTTGGAGTAGGTAGTTGATATCCCTTATAAATGAATTGCATCTAAATTTGGTTGACCTAATTAGTGCTTGCGATGAAGATCAGGTATATAAGCATATGGAAAAAAATTCTAGAGACATGAATAAAGGTATGCAAATTTTTGGAAGTGCAGTGAGTATTAGGAAAGTGACAGAAGAAATAGTGAAGAAGTAATGAATGTGAAGGTGTAATCAGAAAGGTAGCAGTTGCGAGCATATCCAGAACTATATTAGCACATAATAGGTGCATCTTTCCAGTTCATTTTTGGGCTGTAAAGCCTTACTCTATTTTGTATAATCCTTTTGTAGGCAGTGAGCCTCTTGTTGGACAGTGAGTCCTTTTTGTAGGTAGTGAGCCTTTATACTTGGACAATGAGTCCTTCTTTTGGAAATGAGCCTCTTTTAAAATACTATATAGTGTGAGTTAACCCTCACCGTGATTTTTCCCTTATTGGGTTTTCCACATAAAAATATGGTGTTCATTGTGTTGTTTTACTTTCTATTATCTGTGTGTTATGCTCATATTACATAACAAAATTGTGTGGTTGAATATCTGATAAGATTTAAAGTTTTAAGTTTAAATCTATGTGGCAAATGATTCACCCCCCCTGTCAGTTGTCCTATGCCTGTTTAACACTAGGGATATGTGAATATGTTTAAAATCCATATATCCAATGTATGATTTCAATATCTTGTCTAGGTTTGTTTTTTTTTTCACATCTTCTGCTAGTAGAGTTCATCCTTGTAATTTCCCTTTTCTAATTCTTATCGATATGCTTGAAACGATTTTTTCTAGAATCACACTTATTATTTTGAAAAATAGATTTGTTGCATGGTTCTCAAAGTCACCACTAGAGTTTATTAGTTACCATTTTACAATATTCTGGTACAAAAATCATTTTATTATATCTTTATCCCATCCCTTACCAAAGAAAAGTGTTGGAGAGTTTATCTCTTCATCTTTTTTGTCTTTAAATATTCCTATTGGATGGTTTTCTTGTGTAGGTGCTATTTTGATTATTTTATCATACAAATCATAGATGGGTTGTGATTATGTGAATCCATGGACAAGTGTATCTATTTTTGTTTCATTTTTGCTATTATCTTTTATTTCGTCACTATCTGGAGTGTCTTCTCTATGTATGTTGTCTATTTCAGAACTATTAGCAACCATTATTCTAAAAAAAAATCCAAGAAAGGTCTATGCAAATGCATTCCATTTTGTAGAGATCTTTGTGATAGAGTTGTTTTAGTGCTCTCATTATCAAATTTAGACGAACAATGTTAGAATGAAATACATTCTTGTATTCTAGTTTTTTAAAATGCAACAACTATTGTGATTGTCTTGTTTATTGAACATGGTAGGACTCTCAGTGTGGTGTTGATGTTTGCAGACACATTAATTATTGATCCTATTAAACCAACCTAAGGTTAGTTGTATCCCCATTTTCTAATCTACACAAAGGCAATGCGAAGAGATATGAGCCTCTCTTCTAGATCTAAAATTTAGGATAGGATTGACAATGGTTTATTATGTCTTATAGATTGGGGCATGATAAATACCAGTATTTTATTTTGTTGCAATGAGATTTTGCAAGAGATACATATTTCAGAAAGTCGGGGAGCAATTTAGATGCTTGGTAAAGCTAAATAAAATTGTTATTCTTGTTTACTAATATTTTTCATTCTATAACTACAATTTAGTTGTTGACATATAACACACTCATGTTATAGAGTGTCCTGAATTTTGTTCGAGTACTTTTGTATTTCCTTGCTTCGAGATTCTTTGATGTAACATTTTTTTTCACATGAAGTAGTGACATGCTCCTTTTGTTCTTAGTTTTTATAGCAAACGACCTACATTAGAAATTTGCCTTAGTTCCTGGTACCAGCACCATGGTGATGTCGGCTGGTGATAGCCTGATTTTGCAGCAGCGTAATAACGACAATGTGCGATTTAAAAATTATTGCTAACCACTATAGACAAAAGATATTTCCCTCTATTTCTCCTTCAGAATAAGGCATTACCAATCTTATAATGTATTCTTTCCAGTTTCCAATATCAGACATTGTTTCTATTATACTATGATAGAGATAATTTAATAAATAATCTTGGGCATTGTGATGACCACCTTTCACGGTATTACAAAAATATTGTGCAATGTAAAGCCTGATGGATTGGGAATCAAATTCGTATTAGAGTAGATACAAAACTGAATTGAAAATTCTTTCTCCACAGTTGTAAGTTAGAAGTCACAGCTTTATTAGACCTTTATTTTGCACTTGGTATGAAAGGTATGGACATATGTTTTCTAGGTTAGCACAACTTGGAAAAAGATAGTGTCTTATCATTGTGGTAGTTCTATAGCGATTGTTTTTTTCTAATAAGAGGTTCAAAATGTCTAGATAAAGGATTATTGTCATGAAACAACATATAATACCTTTGTGTATCCATATCTTTATTAAAATGAAAATGCTTAACTTTATTGGTTGCTAACTATAATTCAAAATATATATTCAACCATTTCATTAGCCATTGCATACAAAACATATTTCCCCATAGCCCTTAGTGTTTAGAAGTCAAGTCAATAGATGGAGATAAACAAATTCTACTCAAATATGTATTTAGATCACTATACCATGCATCGTCTTCAACATATTCAGAAGAAATTACTTCCAAGGCATCCTTATCACATTGTTCTTGGGATTACAAAAAGTAATTAATTAAACTTTTTCGCAATTCTATTGATGTAAATTAAAAATGCAATAGGACCTCAAAAATATCGAATAGACAATTCCATCTATAGGATTTTCATAATTTAAAACATCATCAATATCTATAGGAGTTTGTTTTTGTCGCTTATATTTATCAACATCTATTCTATTTTCTGTTATCCTATTATACAACTAGTCTATCAATAAACAAAGACGTTATCTTCGATATTGAACAACAAATACTTTCCTGATAATATACCTAGAAGTGTCACATACCTTCCAAATTGAACCGTATATAAATTGTACACAAAAAATTTCTTACCCTCGCTTGTAGAGCAACTAATTTCTAGAAGTTTTATAGTCTCAGTTCTAGTTCATGTACAATACTTCAACATGTAAATATATAATGTCTAGCATGAGAAAACATCTAGAGCATAATCTTGTTATAATAACTCTTTTGCCATTGTTTTTTTTTTTTTGTTGATAAAAGGCTTAAAAGCCTATATATATTTATATTATATAAAAAAGAATTACATATATGTTTGTTCTGATAAGGCAAAAAACTGCTAGAGTTACTTTCGAATCTACCATTGTGAAGATTAAAACATTGAAAAAAAATTGCAGATAAAACAAAACATGCTAGAATAGCATGAAAATTCACCATTAGTGGTCACAAAACATTGTAATAATATGCAAAAATTGCTTCATCCATGCAAACCTTGTAGATCACCTTGACTGCTTCATGAGACTATAGACCAGTTTGAAACTGCATAAACATTATCAAAATTTTCCTTTTTTTTGAAGACAAGGGTTGATACTCTTCCATGTGCTCAACGTGAACAAAATTCTCATCTTGGGCTTCAAAAACCTCCTATAACTGCATACCACAAGCAAAGAAATCAAACCCTGATTATGCCTAGGCACCCTCTCCAAATTCCCCTCAATTGGGGTAGAAGGCAACTCTCTTTCCATCGAACCATCAAGATAGGCATTAAGAGGAGGGTGAGAAGCATGATCATGAAGATAAGAAACAACATAGTATTTCTCCTTAATATCAATGTCCATAGAAACACAAACCCTTCGTCAATTCTTCATCAAGACCTTAGATAGAATACTATCATTCTTGTATTGCAGGGCCAATCTGATGGCTTCATAAATTTCCTCAAATCTTAGATGTTGTTTGATAAAATCTCTAGGAAACATACCACCTATATACCCTTCCCCATTGAAAACATTATAGCCTTGGATAGCAATTAAGATAGCATTGTTTTCAAGAAATTGAGGTTTAGCAAATTTGCCTACAATTGTCTCTAACTCCCCTAAAGATTGAATTAAGTCCATGATGTTTGACAAAAATATAGAAAGCACTTGGGAAGGGAAGATTATTCGCCTAGCTCTCGGGCTCATGACCTCCACACCGAGCATAGAATGCACAGACTCCTCAACCCTAGGGCATTCCACTTTGAATACCATACTGAGGCATTCATGAGTGAGATATTCCTCAAAAGGATGCTCCCACAACTGCACTTTGCAATTAACTCTGAAATTCAATGGTCGAAACGCCATTTTTCCACTTAGCAACATACTCCTTTCACAACTCTCACTACTCAGACAACCATCAAACGCACAGGAGAAACTAGCAGCAAACTTCAGACAAAATGCCACATTACAAACACCACCTTTTAAAGCTAATGAATATTTGTTGGAGGCGTTCATTCATGATTCGAAGTCATAATTCCAATTCATGTGAGAGAGATCACATTAATTCAAGACACCTCAGAAGCATGCGAACTTGTGCGAACCCACCTCCTCAGAAATGTTTAATAAATTTCAATTCAAATCATCGTGCCTTGAAGTACCTACAAAATAGAAAACATTAGAAAAAACCATAATTTCATGGGCACCTGTCGAACTTTGGTTGCCTATGTCGTAAGTAAATCCCAACCTCTACCCGTAGGATCCAACAACAACCTGACGGTACCAATGATGTAATCACAAACCAATGCAAGGTACATTTTATAGCGTGCTATAATCATTACAAAGTAAACTCTGCCAGTGGAGTGTACTATACAACCTCTGTCATCAGAGACTCAACAATGAACATCTCTTTAAGAACATTTGTTAGAAAAACATTTTGGCTTAAAACCGGAAATCCATCATAATGACAACATCCCAGATTTACTAGCTAGGACACAAAAAGTTGTTATGCTAAAACTCTTTCATGCAAACATGGAATTTTTTTGAGGCCCTCACCATCATCAACCAATTCTAATTCTTTCTAATCGCATCCCAAATTAGCTAGATCATCTGCTAATCTATTACCCTCACAATAAGTGTGAGAGATGCAAATATCTTCAAAGAAGGATAAAAGTGCCCAGGCCTTCTTGAGGATATATCTTAATTTCCAATTACTTACTCTCTTCTCCTTACATGCATTAACAATCAATAAAGAGTCTCCTTCTACATGAAGGCGGGTGCATGAAGTTAGTGCCAATTTTCTAGCCACTAATGAAATTTTAAAAAAAAGGCTTCGTGTTATAACCTTGCGTTATTTCCGTTAAAACAAAGAAAAAATTGAAATTATTTTCTTGGAATATAACCCAAAGGCTTGGAGGGCATTCCCAACAAGGCCAGAGACGTGTTTTTGCAAATTCTACAATTTTTCACATAATCGGGTCCGTGCTCACCATCAAGATTGCATCTAGTTCAATATTCACAAAATAAAAACATGGGTAATGTTAGGTTCTCTCTTAGCTATCCAACATGTAATTTTTTTCACTTTTTGACAATATTAAGCCTTTCATCCATAATTTCTTTTGTTTGTATGTCTATTTTTTTCAAAAAGTAGTGTTTGGTATTTTTTTTACTGATTAACCGTTCATCAAAATTTCAAATAAATTACATTTTAGAAACAGACTCCATTCTACAAATTTAAAAAAAATCGTTATTTTCAAAAATTTGTAATTAGAATGACCAAAATTTTGCTTTCAGGAAGTTCCCACTTAGAAATTAGTAAAAAATCAAATATTCATTAAAAAATTATCAAAAAAATTATGCATCAACTAGATGTTGTTAGATAACTTCTAACCATAGCAATTTTAAAATACTACAAAAATTCACTGTCATCAAGAGTTGCTATGTTATCTTTTCTGACAAAAACAACACCAATTTATGTACATCCCTCTTTTGAACCCTTTAATCTCAACCATTTTGAAAATAAATTAGTATTTTAGAAAGTAGACTCGGAGCACTTCGATCCTTGTTTTTGTTCCATCTCAAATTTTTTAGTGTAACTATCCTCAATTTCACGTCCAAGGTCATCATTTCCTGATTTTAGGAAAAAAGTGGCCACTTAAGCCCCCTTTTTGGGAACCATCTTGGTGCACTTACCCTGAATATTATTGATGTTAAGAGCCTTTTCCATTGTTAAACTAGACAAGAGAGCCTGAGCTTCCGTCATGTTGTTTGTACCATTAGAAAAATGAATTGCTTTAGCTGCAAGTAACGATCCCTTCCAGTCCTGAATACAGTACCCTGCTCTTGACACACCAGGATTTCCTCATGATGCTCCATAAAAGTTAAGCTTACGAAAAGAAGGCTTGGGGGGCATCCACTTAATCTTACTTCTATCTATTTTGATAGAATTTGGCAGAAAGCTAGATCCCACAAAAGGTAATGATATGTGTTTCCAATGATGCAAAATATAATTATCCCAATTGGTGAATAGAGATGAAACTATCTTGGAACTACGAATATAGGAATTTGAAACTTCTGAAATTACTTGCTCAATCTTCTTTGTAATCCTTTGAACTGATGTAGACTAATTCCTAAAAATGTGTTTGTTTATTTCCCACCAAATTGACCAATTACCATTGTTGGTGTTACTATCCAAATGCATGCAAAGAAGGATGATTTATACAAGATTGGCCAGCTGGTAAATAGCTCCCATAACGACTTAGGAAGTCGAGAAGCTACATTCAATTTACCCATTATGAAAACCCAAATCTCTTGTGCCATTGGACAAGTAACAAATAGATGATCCACTGATTCATGTTTCTCTTTGCACAACACACATTTGAAGGATTTTGTTATACCTAATTTCACCAATCTATCACTTGTCAAAATCTGATTTCTTAGGGCCAACCAGGACAAGCTTCTAGCCTTTGGAAATACCATCGAACTCCAATAAAAAATATACGCTCTCTGAGATTGGGACTGAGATACTTGAGAAACAATTGATTTATAGCCTTGCTTAACAGTGTAATTACCACTTTTCGAAGGTTCCCAAATCAACTTATCTAGTTTATTGGATAAATAAACAATTCTACCATTCAAAATGCTTGACAAGATAGTTTTTTGATTAGCTGGAAGAGGGGTTGCTGAAAAATCCTTCCATTTAACTAAACCTGTAAGGGGATCTGAGGAGAAGAAATAATCCTTTAAGGTTGTCCCCCAACTCACTAATAAAATATCTTCTTTTAACTGAAAGTCTTGATTGGAGTTAAGAGGTGGTAAACCATTCCATGAATCCTTCCAAAATAATACATGTTCACCATTGTTTACCTCCCATGATAAGTATGGGATAATAATATCTCTACAAGCCAAAATGAAATTCTGCATAACTGATCCACTTGTAGGATTAGATATTGTAAAAATTCTGGATGGGCTATCATTATCCAAGTATTTACTTTGCATCACCTTGAACCATTTCAAATTAGGTCTAGCATACATTTTCCATGCCAACTTAGCCCCTAAATCCATGTTCCTTGCTGACAAATTATGCATCCCCACTCCACCACTAAACTTGTTAGAGCACATATTTTCCAAAGATACTAAAGGAATTTTCTTCTTATCATCCAAATTACCTTTCCACAAGAACTCTCTTATGATCCTTTCAATTTGAAGAATAACACATTTTGGAGTATGCAGTACAACCAAGAAATAATTTGGAATGGAAGCAAGGACAAATTTGATCAACAAAATTCTTCCTGAAAACGTCAACCATCTAGCTTTCCAAGCAAGAATTCTAGCTTTAATTATTTCTTAAACTTTATTCCAATATAGAGTTTTGTTTGAACCCATAAAGAAAGGTATGCCCAAATATGAACAAGGAAGCTCTGACTTTTGAAAACCTAGCAACGCTACCAATTTTCTTGCTATAGTTGCTTTTGTATTAAAAATATATATTTTAGACTTGGCTACATTAATTTTCTACCCTGAAGCTAAAGAGTACTTATCCAATAGTGACTTGACCTATTCTACTTCTACCAACGAAGCCCTGCCAAACAAAAATGTATCATCTGCAAAAAGAGAATGCGTTGTTGAAATGCTTGTGTTAGGAATTGTAATCCCATGCCATAGGCCTAGCAAATGAACCGACCTACTTAAGGCTTCCACCATTAGAATAAACAATAAAGGAGACAAATGATCTCCTTTTCTAAATCCTTGAGAAGAACCAAAAAAGCCTACAGGAGATCCGTTTAAAATAACCAAAAACTTTGCACCTGAAAGGCATGAGAGTATCCACTTACACCATCTGTTACTAAATCCAAACTTCTTCAACACCTGAATTAAAAAATCCCAGCACACACTGTCATAAGCTTTCATCATATCCAATTTAATTATGAACGATGGAATGCTACAATTTTTAATAGTATGTAGCACTTCATGAGCTACTATTGCACCTTCTGAAGTCTCCCTTCCAGGAACAAATCCACCTTGTTCTTGTGACACTATTTTAGAAATGAGTGGTTGGATTCTTAGATATATGGATTTAGTAAAAAAATTATAGATTGTGTTACATAATGATATTGGTTTGAACTCCGCAAAAGTTTTCGGCTCCTTAACTTTTGGAATATTGGCAATGTGTTGAATTAAACTGCTTTAGCATAGTACTCGTTCTCCTCAATTCCTCTAATGCAAAAAAAAAATCATAACCTATGAAGTCCCAACATTTTTGAAAGAACAACGCTGTGAAACCATCTAGTCAAGGAGCTTTGTCAAGTTGCATGGAAAAAACTACACCCTTGATTTCCTCAAAAGAAAAAGGCTTCAAAAGGTGCTCATTGTCCTCCTTTGTGACCAATGTTGGTATAGATTCCAACAATTCTTCTGCATCTTTTACAGATGATGAAGACTTATTTTTTGGAGCAGACAAGAGGGTTAGAAAATAATCTTATAGCTTCTTATTGTATTTCTTCTTCCTTAATTAACTCCTTTCTCATTTGAGCACCCTCTTTCAACCACAACTCCCTAGACTTTTTCCTCCAATGAATTTATTCCCTAGCTACTAACTCTTCCCATTCTTCTTGAAGCTTCTTTTGAAGCTCATAGGTGTTAGCATCTAGACCTTGGGCTATTATTTTGTCATTTATATCTGATAACTCCTTGAAAACTCTTTCTTTTTGCTCAAAAATTTTAAATACTGTCACATTCCAAATTTGATTTGTTGTTTGATATGCTTCAATTCGTGAGCTAATTGATACATTCTTGATCCTCTTACAAAAGGAGCAGATTCCCACCATTGTCTCAGCAAAGGCAAAAAGTATGGATGGTGAAACCACATCTTTTCAAATTTAGAGAAAGAGACATTCTTCCTTACAAATTTAGCTACTTCAATGGTTAAAGAAATAGCATAATGATCAGAATGTGAAAGAGGCAAGATTTCAGACAATAACCCTTTTTTACCTCCACTCCAGTTTGCTAAGACAAGGAATCTATCTAACCTTTTTGCTATTTGCAAGAAGCCTTTCCTTCTATTTGTTTAGGTGAATTGACCTCTTTCAGGTTGGATGTCCATCAAAGCATTGTTTGATATGAAATTTACATAGTCGTCTATTACCTTTTGTGGTGGAAAAATCCCTCCTTTCTTTTCTTGCAAGCTAGTTATAGAGTTAAAATCCCCTGCAACTATCACTTTATCATTCCTTATTCTATCAAAAACTTTAGTAAAAAAATCCCATAAATGTTTCTTTTCAGTTGTAGTCGTCGGAGCATAAACATTTAGGAGCCAAAATTGGAGGTCAAAGTGGGAAATTTCCAGGAGTTGCCAATTTCTCTCGTTTCTTGATAATTCTACCACCATTGTTTTAGCATCCCATAAAGCAATAAGACCTCCTGAAGCACCTTGCGCAAGAGAATGAAAAGACTTGCATTTCTGCCATTTCTGAATTGATGCCTCAAAAATTTTATCTGAATTTTTTGTCTCTTGTAGAATTATTATATCAGCTCCACAAGCTTCTAGTTGTTGCTTGATCAGAGCTCTCTAATCAGGGGTATTCCATGACAATATTTTCATTGGTATCGAGGAGATCATACAGTGCATGTATAATTAATGTGAAAGGTACTAGTATGTGCATAATTTATTACAATAAAGAGGGTTTATTTATTGCTTTCTAACATACTATTAATGAACTATTGCAATATAAAAACATCAAGATTTAAACATTGCAACGAAACAATACGGAAAAGCCTCTTGGGTAGTTGGAGTTGGTGTCTATGTAATTGCAATTATTGTCAACTTGTTTTAGTCACATGATAGTGCTATAAATACTTGCATAAGATGGATTGATAAGTATTAAGAAGAATTTGTATTCTATAATATATTCACAAGTGAGAAAAAACTATGTTTTGTTACTTTGGCAATGGTGCACATATTGCATACCACATCAAATTGTATGAACAATATTTTTTGTTTTCTTTTGTTTTGTAGTGTTTAAATCTCTGTTTGTCTTGAAGATATTTTCTCTTCTTTTTCTATAGCAAGGAAGATTTGCAGTCGGTGTCGTATCTTTTGAATGCTTGACGTACATTCCAGCAAGCATCCTATAAAATTAAATTACTAAATTGAGCCATGCTGCCAAATCAAATTTGTAGTTACAAATCTTGATATCATTGTTTTTGTCTCATGTTGAGCATTTATATATTATATAACTATTTGTCATCACATTTAACAATGCTAATAATGCTTATCTGTGTGCTGATACAATATAGAAGATAAATATCATCACATGTAACAATAATTAATAATTGTTGAATATCTATAAATAAATTTAAAATGACTAACATAATACATAATTCATCACTAATAATTACAAGCAGGCCAAAATAACTATTTATAGGAAATATGAATTTGTATATAACCAGAAACCGTATTGAACTGATACAACAAAAAACACAAGTTGCAATGTATAAAATATCTGATCTATATTCAGCCATAGCAATATCTTTGTTATCTATAGATACAAATGTTGAACATGACATGCCAAATTCAAAACTTTTACCAATGCTCTAATGATTTTTGGACAATAATTTTTCAGTTTCTAGGAATAGCCTTTTTAATTGAAGAACATTGTTTATAAATCTGATATCTAGATGACGTTGACCATCATGCAATTCATAATAGAGACTGTTTTCAAGATAGCAACACTTACAATACTACACAGTCTTCAAAATATGTGTGAACAACATGAAGATTAAGTATCAATTTTAGTAACAAGTTTGACAATTCCGTTATCTGTATTCATATTGCAGATGATACAACATATTTATGTAAGGAGTAAAATCTTGATAGCAAAATAAATTTAGGCAAACCTAGAGAGGAAATTAGTTCTTCTGAAAGCTCCATTAAATCCTAATTATAGACTTACACCATCCAAATTTGAGGAGTAATTTTT
Organism: Sequoia sempervirens; assembly: GCA_007258455.2. NCBI lineage: Eukaryota > Viridiplantae > Streptophyta > Pinopsida > Cupressales > Cupressaceae > Sequoia > Sequoia sempervirens. The sequence goes on from VDFB02300985.1 coordinate 14,089, forward strand.
GGTAAAGAAGAGATAACTAGAGTAAAGTGGTATGGCCAGAATCAACACTTTGTGCTATCTACCAGTGACAAGTGCAGGGCAAATAAATGCAATTTCCAATGTGTTGAAACTATTAAAAAAACTGTAATTTGAAACAAGCAACAATTTATACATTGAAAATGTTGTTCTCACCTCCTCAATTGTTTGTTCTTGATGACAAAGTCACAAATGTAATGGTGATATGTTACTATAGGTGCAAGTTCAGGTTGATGGTATTTGTATCTTAGATTGGTTGACATGTCCTCATATACTTGAATTTGGTTGACATCTTGCATTGAATTATTGTTGTCTATTATGATTTAGAGATTACAGGGTTGGATTGGTATATGTTATGGTTTGATTGCTTCAAACATGGTCTCAAATTTCAGCTTATGGTACATATTGGTTGGCTTGGGTATTACATGATACATCATCATTAGTGGTCATTCATGGCTTTGGCATCATTTTGCATCAGTGTGTTGCTTATCAGTTATAGTGATTGGCTCTAATTTGTGGCCTGGTTCAGTTTTTTAGATTTTAGTTACTTTGATACTTCAGTGGTTATACGGTTATTGGTTTTGATACTGATATCTTCCTTGTTGTTCTCATAAGTAGGAATATATCATCCTTTCAGATCATTCAAAGTTCAGGTATATGGTGGCTTATTTTTGGCATATTTTTTTTCAAGTTCTTGGCTGACATGTTTTCTCTTCAGGCTCAGAATTTGTTCCACATGATAAGAATTTTGAGAAATCCATAATATAAACTTCATTACATCAAAATTACACTTGTTTCATGGTTTATGATGATCATTCTATAGGGAAACTGGTTCATATTGAATAAATGGTGGCACATTTTGATTATGAGAGATTGCATGGTTCATTTTTTTGAAAATTTAATTAATGACTTTACATAAGCCATTTGTGATATATTTACTTCTCACATTATTTTGGCATTTGTGCGAGTTTTTGTCTAGCATTATTTATATGGAATTTTTATTTGTGACCACTAGTTACCTTGAAAAATCTATTGTCAGTCAAAATGCATTATGGCTTTGTTATCGGGTTTTAATAAAACACTTTGGCATTGGTGGTTTGTGTTTCACATAGAAAATATATGCTATATTTGGTGGCATTAAAGATAAATCCATACGTGACCTTGATTTGGAGTAGTCAGGCTCTTC
>VDFB02300986.1:0-38690 GCA_007258455.2 Sequoia sempervirens
TACAGTTGTAGAATAAAAGAAGTTCCATAAATCTGTATAATAGAAGTAGTGTATATAATATGAAATAATAACAAAATAAATAGAAACAAAAAGCAATACATAATATTTTCGTCTGAGAAAACTCTTTCAAGAAAAAACTCAAACATAGTAAAATTCTTCCCTATTGCATATAGGTCAACTGTTTTCCAATACAATAATGAATCTCTGATTTCAGCCTGAAAAATGTGCAGATATTAATAAGAACACTGAAAACAATTTTAAAAATTTGCATGAAACATTCAAAATATAAACATGAATACTTTAAAATATAGAAAAATAGAAAAAAACACAAAATAACACCAAATTATTTTTCTGAAAAGTATATTTACTTCACAATTTTCCAATCGCTAGTGGTCAACTCTGTCGCAGTTAAAACTGGACAAAACCTTCTCAAAATATATCAGTAAAAAGTCGAAAAAACTCTGATCTGACTAATTTAGAGTTACTGACTAATTTATCTTTGTAAGCCATTACTTCTAATCTCTGTTATTTTTCTCATAGAATTCTATATTAATCTAAGCTTTGTTCAGAATCTACTCTGAATACCCTCTACTGAGGCATCTCGAAAATCAGCTTTGTTCAGAATCTACTTTGAATACCTTCTACTGAGGCATCTCGAAAATCAGCTTATGACTTTGTGTAGAAATGCACTACAAGATTACAAAAAAATCCATAACTGATGAAACAAGTTAGTTTCTTAAGAAACAATTTTGTACTTTTGTCATATGAATCCATGACAGTATTATTATTTGCTTCGTATTCGTAAGTGAAAGGATTCTATTATCTGTGTTAAATTCATACCATACAAAGATCAGCAGTTTGTGGTTGGTTGCTTATTAGTTTGGCATGTATGTGGGCTTATCATACACTTTCGAATACTAATTATGAGATATCTAATTAGTAGCTCTACAGAAACATTGAGATAAAGTCAAGTTAAACTTGTAAAGAATGATAGGTGTAGCACCCAAGTTCTACTGATATAGGCATATATGTATAGCCCAAGTACGAGCAGGCAAATGATGAGTATATTTCCCAAAATGTTATGGTTTTAAGCTTTATCCAGTTATGTCACATCTTGAACTGGAAATAGCTGTTGTCCGATTTGTCTAGGGTGTTCCTAAAGAAGCTACTCAGGCCATTTCATCTGTGGCTCTGGTGGTCTCTACACAGGTCGACATATTTCAGAGGTACTGCATGAGGATAAAGAGTTGCACCTTGGGGAACTCTATTTTCTTCTTCCCAACAGAAAGCTAGACTTTGTGCTAACCGATTCTGATAGGGCAGCTGTGTTTCTCAAGGCCAGTGGTGCCACACAGCAGAGGAGAAAATCTAAGGATAAATTTCAGCCTCTGTTTGATATTCATTTACAGGATTGATTAGGGAGATAAGCCTTCCTCTGTTTGTTGCTTGTCAAAACCTGTGCCAACTGTAGCAATCAGTGTCAGGAAACAGAGAAGACAATCTAAGTTGGAGACAATTTTTGATGGTTTATAATATATGATACATATTGTAAATTTATATCTTTCATTCATCTGTGTTTATAATCTCTGTATGATACTGTAAATTTATACTCATTCTTCCATCTGGGTTTATAATCTCAGTATGATACATTATAAAGTTACACGCATTCATTCATCTGGGTTTTCTTATCCATGCATTTTTCGAATGTAAATACAAGTGGAAAGCTACTATTATTTACATTCTGCATTTATTTTTATTCTGAGGGCAACTACATTTGCATCAGTCAATGACTCAATTACTCCACATTTCCATGGTTCTAAAAATACTTGATTCAGGGAAAGCAGTGTTGTTAAAGATTCGTCTCATGCGTGTGAAACACTTCTTGAGGGATGCCTGTGGACCGTGGCCCACTAGTAAACTTTCTGGGAGATAACCTACATGGCATAGGTGTAGAATCTAAAACAGAGCCTTATTCCTGATCAGAAGGTTATAAAAGATAACAGCAGAAAAAAAAAGCAGAACAATTAACAAAGCATACGAATCATGCACAGTTCTGTATTTGGCAGACTATTGAATTGTATCTTTATTGATGCTTATATAAAAAAAGAATTACATTACGCGCAGAATGCAGTGTCTAAAAATAGCTTGAAGAACTCAACTACAACTAAAGATATATCCATGCAAAATACATGCATTACTCTATGCGTCTAATTTGGCAGTGAAAGCCAAGTTATTAACAGTTGTCAAATATGAAACTAATTGTCTTAACTGACTGATTAAATATGCAGCATGCAAAACTATTACAATACTGAAACTAGAAATTGTGCATGTTTCAAAGTCGGTAGAACTGAGAAACAACTGACTGTCTAGCATCAGTTATCAACATACTCCCCCTTGATGCTGAGAGGACTCACGATCTTATCTCTGAGTGTCAAAAACTGATCTTTCGCAACAGCCTTGGTGAAGATATCCGCTAACTGTTCCTTCGTGTTGATGTACTTCAATTCTACTGCCTTCTTCTGCACCAAATCTCGGATAAAATGATGTTTTAAATCAAAATGCTTTGTCCTGCTATGATGGACTGGATTCTTGGCCAATTTGATGGCACTAATGTTATCACAAAAAATCACTGTAGGCTGAACCTGTATCTCTCCAATTTCTTCAAGAAGTTTTCTAAGCCATAATGCTTGTGTACCTACTGAGGTGACTGCAACATACTCTGCTTCCGTAGAAGAAAGGGCAACAATACTTTGCTTCTTTGAGCTCCAAGTAAACAAACCCGAACCGAAAGAAAAGCAATTACCAGATGTAGACTTTCGGTCATCCAAACTACCTCCCCAATCAGAATCACTAAAACCAACAAGATTGAACCTTTTAGAAGTGTAGTAATGAATACCAAAATCTAGAGTGCCTCTCACATACCTCAAAATTCTCTTGGCTGCCTTCATATGTATTTCAGATGGCTCTGTCATATACCTTGAAACAAGTGAAACTGAATAAGCAATATCAGGTCTTGTGTGAGTTAGAAACATCAAACTTCCAACAATACTCCTATAAGTTGTCTCATCAACTATTTCAGCACCATCATCTCTACATAACACAACTCCATGAGCAACTGGAGTGGAGCAAGGTTTACAATCAGCCATATCAAATTTCTTCAACATATCATTGGCATACTTTTTTTGACAAATGAAAATTTCATTCTCACTTTGACAAACCTCCATTCCTAAAAAATATTTCATGAGGCCTAAATCTTTCATCTCAAATTCATTCATCATAGCAGTTTTGAATTCATCCTTCATCTTATAACTACTACCCATATACAACAAATCATCAACGTACAAACTGACAATAAGAATATCGTTACCTTCATGTTTGTAGTAAAGGGTAGGTTCACTCTTACTTCTTTGAAATCCATTCTTCTGAAAATATCCATCAATCCTAGCATACCATGCTCGTGTTGCTTGCTTGAGGCCATATAAAGCCTTCTTCAACTTGTAGACTTGATGTTCTTTTCCTCGTACTTCAAAACCTTGTGGCTGTTCCACATACACTTCTTCTTCTAAGTACCCATTCAAGAAGGCACTTTTCACATCCATATGATGAATGCTCCATTTCTTTTGAGCTGCTAATGAAATCAACACTCTGATGGTCTCTTGTCTTGCAACTGGTGCAAATGTCTCTTCATAATCAATGCCATACTTCTGTGTGAAGCCTTTAGCAACTAATCTTGCCTTATGCCTTTCAATACTTCCATCACTGTTATGCTTAGTCTTGTAGATCCATTTGGTGCCAATCTTCTTCTTATCATGTGGAAGCTCTGTAAGCTCCCAAGTATCATTCCTATGAATGGAATCCATCTCTTCTTTCATTGCTTGCATCCAAACCTCATTAGTACATGCTTCTTCAAAAGATGATGGTTCAAAATCAGCATTGGTAAATAAAGCAAAATTAACTGTCTCACCTATTGGATTTTCTTTATGTGCTTGATTTGCACTCCTTTGATAAATATCACTCAATCTTCTTACCTTCCTTCTAGAACCTGGATTTGAAGCTGGACTTGCAATTGGAATTGAACTTGGACTTGAAGAATTAGATGAGGGGCTATTTGGTGGACTTGTAGCACTAAAAACATTAGTGGGCTGCTCATGATCAATATCATCATTCAAAATAGACTTTGACTTCTCCATATGGCCTTTTTGATGACCATAAACTCCCCCTTCATCAAAAATCACATCTCTTGAAACAATAAGCCTATTAGTGAGAGGATTATATAACCTATAAGCTTTGCTTTCCTCACTATACCCAACAAAAATACTTGACTCACTTTTTGCATCTATCTTTTGTCTACTCTGATCAGGTACATGGACATAATTCAAACAACCAAAAAATTTGAAATGTTTAACATTAGGCCTTTTCTCATACCATGCTTCATAAGGAGTCATGTTATCGAGTGCACTGGTGGGACTTCGATTGAGAATGTACACTATTGTAGCAACTGCATCTCCCCAATAAGAGTTACTCAATCCCTTGGTTTGTAACATTCTCCTTGCCATTTCTACCACAGTGAGGTTTTTCCTTTCAGCTAAATTCACCTCCATGATCAATCCTTAAACACTTGATTTTGCACCCTTTCTCATTTTCCACAAGTGCTTTAAACCTCTTGAATGTATCAAGGGCTTCATCCTTAGCCTTCAAAAAATACACCCAACATTTTCGTGAGTAATCATCAATAAAAGTGATAAAATATGATGACTTACCCAAACTCTTTGATTGCATGGGACCACAAATATCATAATGAATAAGTTGAAGGGGGTGATAGGCCCTCCATGCATTGCCTTTTGAAAACTTTTCCCTTGCATGCTTTCCTTTAGCACATCCTTCAAAAAACTCCTTGTGCTCTTCAACCTTGGGCAAACCAAAAACTAGTGCTTGTGATGTTAGAAGCTTTAAACTGTGAAAATTTAAATGGCCATACCTGAGATGCCACAACCAACTTGTATCCTCATATGCCATATTGGCAAGGCTGCTAGTATGTTCACCAAATCTCAATGGGAACATCGTATTTTTTGTCATAGGCACAACTGTGACCACTCTATTTCCCTGATTCTTATCATAAATTGTACATTTCTTATTTTCAAAAACAACTCTGTAGTTCTTCTCACACAATTGTCCAACACTTAACAAATTATGTTTTAACTCAAGAGTGTAATAAATGTCTTTAACACTCTTCATACCTTCTTTTGTGTGGACCTCCATAGCTCCTTTTGCAGCAACCTCCAATGATTTATCATCACCAAGTTGAATCTTTGACTGAAAAATTTCATCCTTTGTTGAAAACAACTTTCCATTTCCTGAGATATGGTTAGAGCATCCATAATCTAGGTACCAAACATCTTTACTAGTATTTTCACCTTTAGCATAAGATAAAAATAAATTATTTGGAGGATTTTCATGGCTTTATTGAGCATAATTAACACTATTACCTTCTTTTAATCTGCATTCTCTTTCAAAGTGGCCATACCTATTACAATGGTAGCATTGAACATTCCTTTTATCAAATCTGCCTCTACCTCTGCCTCTTGAACCACCTCTTCTTCTTGAACCACCTCTGTCTCTACCTCTTGAATTATTTTGATTTTGACCTTTACTTTGTTCTTGATTGCTTTTGCTACTACTGCTGCCATCTTCATTCTTTGTGATATATACTTTGGAGGAAAAGGCTTTCTCAACACTTTCTCCAAAATAATCTTTTAGTCTTTCTTCATGTGACATCAAAGATCCAACGAGATGATCGAATTGAAGGGTTGTCAAATCCTTGCTTTCTTCCATGATTATGGTGACGTGATTCCATCTCAGTGTGAGAGACCTCAACACCTTTTTTATCACAACCTCATTATTCACAATTTCTCCAAGTGTAGCCATCTTATTGACCACATCTTTAACTCTGACACAATATTCACTTACACTTTCTGCTTCTTGCATCTTTAAATTCTCAAATTCTCTCTTCAATGTCTGTAACTTGACAACTTGGACTTGGTCACTACCTTGGTAAGCTTCTTTTAGAGTCTTCCAGGCATCTTCAGTTGTCTTTGCACCTACAATTCTCAGAAATAGACTCTTATCTAGAGCTATTTTAATATGAAACAATGCTTGATAATTCTTCTTCTTAGCCTCCTTCCTAGCTGTTCTTTCATTGGCTGTGAGGGTATTCCAATCAGCTGGCTCCTGGTAACCTAATTCAATAATCTCCCACAAATATTTTCCTATCAAAAAAGCCATCATTTTTATGCACCAATAATCATACTCATTTCCATCAAATTCTGGAATGGGCAAGCTGTTAGAATTCAACATAATAATCTTTGGCGAAATTCCAGCTACTAGATCTTAAACCCAAAAGAAATACCTGCTCTGATACCAAATGTAGAATCTAAAACAAAGCCTTATTCCTGATCAGAAGGTTATAAAAGATAGCAGCAGAAAAAGAAAGCAGAACAATTAACAAAGCATACGAATCATGCACAGTTCTGTATTTTGCAGACTATTGAATTGTATCTTTATTGATGCTTATATAAAAAAAGAATTGCATTACTGCATAGAATGCAACTTGTCTAAAAATAGCTTGAAGAACTCAACTACAACTAAAGATCTATCCATGCAAAATACATGCATTACTCTATGCGTCTAATTTGGTAGTGAAAGCCAAGTTATTAATATTTGTCAAATATGAAACTAATTGTCTTAACTGATTGATTAAATATGCAGCATGCAAAACTATTACAATACTGAAACTAGAAATTGTGCATGTTTCAAAGTCGATAGAACTGAGAAACAACTGACTGTCTAGCATCAGTTATCAACAATAGTTTCAATTCATGGCATGGCTATCTAAACATGCGCCCCCCACTCCCTCAACTCCCGAATTGATAGTTTTACCTGACAAAGAAAACTAGTATAAACTCTACCCTGCCCTTATCCTAGGAGCTCTACTATTAGTAGCAGAATCATCCTGTGGAATGGTTGCTATATTTGAATGCCTGCCTTCATATCTTCACAAATCTTCTTACAGTGTCCATTGAAAATCTTCCACTTCAGGTGCACAATGAATCGCTGCACTAAACCCTTATAGGACTTCATCCTCACGAGCCACTTTAAAATGACACATTGCGGCCTTCTTAATGATTACTGGACGTGAATAAAATGGGTTTGCTGGCAACACATTAGAAATGCCTTAAAAGAGGCATGCTCTCATGGAATGTAATCATTGCTAGGCATGCGTAAAATGGATTTGTTGACAATACTTTCGAAACTTTAAGCTGTCCACCTTATGTGATTGGAAAAATGTAAACTCAATTTCAACGACATTTGTCACAATCCTTTCTACAATGGGACATATTGGCAAGTGTAAACCCAAATCTAGCCAACTATTATCATTTGAGAAATGCAAGGATCTTATTGCTGAGATATTGGGGCATTATATTTTTTTTATGTTGGAGTTGATTATTTAATTGATGACAATCAAAATAAAATTATTTGAGTTCTTTTTTTAAATTGAATTTTTTTCTATTTTTTTAATAGCATTCAAGGTCAAAGAGATAAAAAAAATTTGTATTGATCAACACAACTCAATTTCTATTGACAATGCACAAATCTCTACCAATTTTCTATCAACTTGTAGTTGCAAGCTACTAACAAAACTTAACTTTAGAAAGTTTTTCTATTAATTGTAGGTGGTCTAAAAGCATAAAATAAAATCCATGGAAAGCCATAAGTAACTGGAACAAACAAGGGAATCCTTCAAGCAAACAATACTAAATTAGTGGATAGTCATAGTTGAACAAGCAAGAAAATTGAGCCTACTGTTTAGAAAAACAACACAAGGTATATTAGAATTACCTTCGGCCTAGAGTTGGTCCTTCTATGTTCTCTTCTTATGGTTTCATTGTCAAAAACTTTCCAAGGGTAATTGTCAAAAATTCAAAATCAAGCAATAAAGCAAGGCTACACCCATTTAAAATAAAAGTTTTTAACAATATTTTTCTTGACCATTTGAAAAACCAATCCAATGCAATAGTACAAAGATGATGTCAATTATTTAGACAATTATGACAAAACACTAACCCTCCCAGTAAATGTGAATAAAACCATCTTTTACTTGATAGTCTACTTTACACAAATAAATGAATGTAGTAAAATAGTAAAAAAGAAGTCCAAATAAAAAACTATAGAACAATTGCAAATGAATCTAGTTGTTGCTGTATTCCTCTTAATGATTTAAAATATGCTCATAAAAGTCAAGAAATAAATACTAAAAGCCTAAAAGGAAATTCAAATTCTCTACTTCCAAGCATAATGTTTATGTATTTTTTCTTTCTTTTAAAGACTTCTTTTTATATTGCCCATGAATTATGCTCTTGACTATCTCACATGTCTTATTGTGGCCAATAAATATCATGAAACAATAAAACCCTAATTTTTTTAGCCTTCTCCATAGTTGTAGTTTGTGTCTACCTTTTATTCTTCCAATTTGAAGCTAACAAAACTAAATGTATATGTTAAAAAATTAATAAATTAGCAAGTTGTATGCACTAAACATTGCAAACTAAATTTAAGCAAGAATATCCCAAATTTTGTTTGGTTGGAATATAGTGCAGATCAAATTTCATGAGTCTTATTAGACCAATGAAGTTTGCAATCAATACACATTTAATTACACATTCTCATTCAACCATTTGAATTTACACAACAAAATTTAGTTGCAATTTCAATTTTATTATTGTGTTCAAACCAAATTTCATAGGCATACAATTACTTTGCAATCAAAATTATCTTGTTCGCTTTTCAAGATTATTGTTTTCTTTGCTTATGCACACCAAATTTGCACTTAGATCACCATCAAATTTTTCTATTCTATGTTTTTCTTATTTCCCCTACACCTATATCAACTTTGTATATTAATTCCTTATTTCTCCAGGAAAATTCTACTTCTTCATGTGCACCCCTTCTTGCTTCTATAGTTGTGTTGCATTTTCATTTGTTGCATGTACTCTGCAATATGAGCAACCCCTCTACTCTTCCCCTGTTGACATCCTCACCATCATCACCAAATTAAACAGCAACTGCAAATGAGCAAAAAGTCAAGACAAATGAACAAGATAAAAATGAAATTGTTTTGGATGATGTGGATTTCCCATTCACCTAGATTCTCTTACATCAAACACATCAAGTAAGAAAAATGTTCAATGAGTGTGCTACTCATGAACATTTTGGCAATGTTGGAATTGAATTCCATACTTCACCAAAGTTGAAGCATTGAACCATGAAGCTTCATTAGCTGCACTATTCTTCCAACATACCAAATATTCCCAATACTCCTTCTTGCTTATTCTTTTTTCTATACAAGAATCAATTACTTAGTCAATTTCTTCAAACTTCAAGTCTTTGAAATTTGATGTACCCATTCATGTGCATCCAACAAATCTGATTGCATACACTACTATCCACTTATTTCTCCTTCATAATACTTATACAAATCAACAACATTAAATATTGTATAAATATCTATACCTATTGGAAGATAAATTTTATAAGCATTTGATGAAAAGTTTCAAAAAATCTTACACGAGGGCCTATTTTCTTCCACTTCAACTTGTTATATGTGCCATGTGGGAATCTCTCCTTCTGCAAATGTACTATCACCAACTCACCAATCTAAAACTCCTACACATACTCCTTATATTTATTGGCACTCTTTTCCAACTTATCCTTCATTTCATTGTGCAAGTCATGGATATATTCATAAAAGAAATCCACTACAACAGTTTTTCTACCCAAATCTGTACTATCCCTCAACTCATCAACACCCCTGGGGCTGTACGCATACACAATTTGAAATGGACTATTTCCCACACTTTGATTGACCAAATTATTGCATGAAAACTCTTGTGCCAATGCCAAATCTCATTGATTTATTTTGTCACCAACCAAACACCTAAACAAATTACTCATACTCTAATTCACAACTTTGGTTTGACCATCGGTTTGAGGATGGTAGACTAAGATAAATCCCAATTGTGTTCCCATCTTCTTCTGCAAAGTGTACCAAAAATGGCCAACAAAATTTGGCGTCTCGATTTGAAATAATACTTTTTGAAAATCAATACAATCGAAATACTTATTTGAAAAATAGAGTAGCTATGTGGGAAGCATCACTAGACTTTGACATGGTATAAAATGAGTCATCTTAGAAAATATATCCACCACAATAAAAATGGAATCATTACCCCTTTGTGTTTGTGCTAATCTCAAAACAAAGTCCATACTAATGTATTCTCATATCTCTCCAGTATTGGCAATGGTTGATATAATCTTTGTGTTTTTCCTTCACCCCCTTGGCATACTGACAAACTCTCCATCCTTTATATAACTCTCATTTAGTTGTGCCAAAGCTTTTCAACTCCAGAATGACCACTCAAACCTCCAACATGTTTTTCCCTTGTCAAATTCTCCCTCATCAAATTATAAGGTACACGCAATCTCTTCTCTTTGAAAAATAAACCCTATTGAAAATAATACTCCAACCATGAAGTTCTATGCTTTTCCACTAGATTGCTACAAACTACATATGCCTTTTTAAAATCAACATCTTCCTCATACAACTCCTACATAGAGTCAAAACCAACAACACTTAATTTCATCTCATTCAACAACAATCACCTTCGACTTAATGCATCATCCACATGGTTAGATTTTCCATTTCTATGCTTAAAAATAAATGAATAAATTTGAATAAATTCAACCCACTTTACATTTTTTTTATTTAATTTACCTTGGATATTTATGAATTTTAATACATGATGATGGGTGTACAACATGAACTCCTTCAGTAGAAAATAGTGTCTCCATTGCTTGAGTATTTGCAAAATTGCATAGAACTCTTGATCATACACTGAATACTTTCTTTTTGTTTCATTTAACTTCTCTTGAAGTAAGTTATTGGTTTTTCTTCTTGACTTAGAAATCCTCCTATCATTGTCCCACTTGCATCACAATCTACTTGGAATACTTTTCCAAAATAGGGAAGTTCTAACACGAATTACTCTATCGCTTTTTCCTTCAATATATTAAAACTTCTCTCTCTTGCAATTTTCCTAACAAATTATTTCCTATTACCCTTCATAGTTTCCGTAATAGGAGCACAAATCCCACTAAAATTCTAGATGAAATTCATGTAGAATCTCACTAATCCATGGAAGCTTCTTTCTTCAAACATACTCCTTGGTGAAGGAGAACCCACAATTGGATTTTCTTTTTTCAAATCCATTTCTAACCCACTTCCAAAAAAAAACCCCTTATAAACTAAATCTTATTTCATGAGGCTTCAATTTTTAAAATTCACCAACAACTTCTCCTCTTTCAACCTTTGCAAAACTGCACTAACATGCTCCAATTGTTCTTCTTTTGTCATACTAAATATTAAAATATCATCCAAATACATAAGAACAAACTTACCAAGATATGGCTTCAAGAATTCATTTATTAATCTCATGAGAGTGCTTGTCCGGATCATTTGTCAATCCAAACTATATCATCAAGCATTCGTATAATCCATCCTCTTTCTTAATGCAATTTTTTTCATTGATCTCCGTCTCTTATTCTTATTTGATGATAGCCACTCTTCAAATCAATTTTTATGAAGTACTTAGCTCCACTCAAACAATCCATCATATCATCCATTCATGGCAACGAAAATATATATTTTATAGTTGTCTTATTTATGAATCTAGAATCCATACACATTTTCCATTCCCCATCCTTTTTGAGCACCTAAATAGTTGGAATAGCACACAAACTCAAGTTTTCTCTAATCAACCCCTTATTAAGAAACTCTTGCACTTGGATATTTATCTCCTCATTCTCCGTAAAAATCATTATATATGTTTCTATGTTTGGAAAACTTGTATTCTTCAGAATGATTGTGAAACATGTTCCCTCTCTATTCAATTCTTTCAAAAAAAAAAAAAATTAAATCAAATCTTGGAGTTTCTCTTCACTTCCTTTTCTCTATGCTTCAATGGATTTAAACTGTACACATTTTCATCTTTCTTTATCCTGTAAGTGTTTGTCCTCACATCATGGATAACTTTTCTATCAAATTTCTGAGGCCTTCCGAAAGGGATATGACACACATCCGTTTGCATCACATCACACATAATTGAAGATCCCTGTAGTTATCAACTTGAAAACTCATCAAACATTGCTCATTCACCACCAAATGATGCTCATTTTACAACCATGAAACTTAATATGGGTTGGGATGCTTGATTTCTTTTTAATTCTAGCTTGTCCACCATTTCTTTGGATACAATGTTATTCATCCTACCACTATCCACATTGATTTTGCATCATTTTCCACCTACATTACACCTTGTTCTTAATAGACTCCTTCTTTGAATTGGTTTTAGCTTCTCATTGTTCAAATTTAATAAAATCCTTCACAATATTAGGGACTTTCCATCTTTAGGATACTCTCCAAACCTTGGTGAAGTATCAATTTCATTTTCAGCCTATGTTACATGAAATCTTGCTTATTTTTCTTCATACAAATACACCATGTCCCTTTTCTCCACATTGAAAAAATGTACCACTAAATCCTCTTTCTCTACCTCTAACAAAATATCCTCTACCACAAGAATAATCTCCTCTTCCTCTAGAGAATTCTTCTCTTCCTTTTCTTTCTTGTGCGCTTGCTTCGTCTTGCATTCTTTTGGTAGCCTCTACCACTTTTGGGCTGTCTTCTTCTACATGAAAATTCTCCTCTACCTCGGGAATTTTTTTGTTGTCTCCTAACAATCTTCTCTTCCACATTTGATGCATATTGATATGCCTCTTCCACACTAGTTATTTTAATCATAATTAATTCCTCTTCGATTGAATTGTGTTGCCCATTCAAATTATCTTGACACCTTGTCAACATCATCTTCCACATGTCTTTCCTCAATACATTCAATTTGTAAAACTCCTTGGTGTATTCTTGCATGTTCTTCTCTCTTTGCTTCAAATTTTACAACTATTTGAACAATTTGATTTGGCAATTTGTAGATAAGAATTTTTCCTTTAACTTTGTCACCATCCTCTCCCAATATTTTAGTTTCTCTTTATCTCTACATTTTATTTCAATCTAGACATGATCCCACCATAAAGATGCATGACCCTCAATTTCATACACACAAACTTCACTCTTTTTGGGTCTTCAATCAACTCATAGTCAAAATACTTCTCCATCTCCAATATCCAATCTATCGCTTCTTCTAGATTCAAATTTATTATGTAGTTTGGAGGATCCAATTGGGGTTTTCTACAACTTCATCTCCATCATCACTGATGTCTACCGCTGGAATTACTCTCCTTTGTACCATTTATATCACATCCAACCTAGTTGTGAAGGCTCTTAGCATCTCCATGACTACCATATCACCATTTTGTGGCCCTCTTCACCCATTTCCTTTGTGTTCCATGTTGGTTACCCTTTGTAGTTGCAGGTCTTCTCTTTTTACTTCCCCATAACAATAATTCTTATTGTTTTCTTCAACACCATCACAATCTAGGATCTAATACCAATTAGTGCAAATAAAATTTCATGAATCTTATCAAACCAATGAATTTTACAAGCAATACACATTTAATTACACATGAACTCATTCAACCATTTCAATTTACATGGTAAAATTTAGTTACAATTTCAATTTTATTATTGTGAATGAAGTTTCACAAGCATATAATTACTCTACAATCAAAATAAACTTGTTTGGTTTTCAATATTTTTTAATTCCTTTGTTTATGCATCCTAATGCTACATTTAGATCACCGTCAAACTATGCTCTTCTGTGTTTGTCTTATTTCCTTTGTTCCTATATCTACTCAATATATTAATTCCTTATTCCTTGAGGAAAACTCTACTTCTTGTTGTGCACCGCCTTCTCACTTCTACAACTATGTGGAATTTTCTTTTGTTACATGTAATCTACAATATGAGCAACTCCTATACTCTTCCCTACTAATGTCCTCACCATCCCACATGACCTAGTCTATCTCTATCTTGTTGTGCACCTTTCATATTTTTATTTCTTATCCCTATTATGTTTCCTGTAACTGGTGGCCTTTCTCATTCTCCTTGGCTGCATACCACAACTCGCACGGAGTCTTTGCACTATTTTCTCTTGATTGTACTATGTTAAGTATGGAAACATCAATATGAATTACTTTTCTCTAGTAGACTTCTGGTAGGTTTTCATTGTTCATCACTGTTCTTGCAGCTTCCTCAATAGTCCTATTCTTTCTTTCCACCACTCCATTCTATGGAGGAGTCCTAGGGGAAGATAAATTCCTCTTTATCCTATGATTCTCATAAAAAATGTTAAATTAATTGGAGGTGAACTCTCCACCTCTGTCCGACCTCAAACATTTTATTTTCATTTCATTCTCGACCATAACTTTGAATGCTTTGAATTTGAAACATAGAAAAGAAAGGGTAGGGTTCAAAACCCATAGGGTTTTAGACTAAATTTGGAATGTTTCACCAAGTTTTGTATAAATAGAAAGGAAAAAATTGGGTGAATGAACCTACCTATTCTTCTATTTCATTCAGGAAATAGAAAAATAGGTTAGGGGTCCATTACATAGAATTTTATACTAAATTTGGATTGTTTAACCAAACTTACTATATATAGAAAGGGAAAAATAGGATGTAATGAAACCACCTTTTTTTTTCCATTAAGGAAATGAGATCCCTCAAGTTAAAATCCACTTTCAACCCTTAGGTGAGTGAATTCTTTGAGGAATCTAGCAATTTCCTTTATGTGTATGTGTGGACTAAACAACACTTTTGGGAGATGAAAATAAAATAACATACCTAAAAAATAGTTGCAAAGTGTCCTGATACAACTTTTTGACAAAAATGTCTAAATAGAGTTTTCGGGAGAAAGATTAAAAATAATAAATGCTCTCATTCATGACATGTATAGATTGGATATGATAGATGAAAAATAGAGCTATTGGAAATAGTAAAGCTTTTGGTCAATCTAGAAATGTAAAATTTTGTGTACCTATCACAAAAGACTGTTCTCAGAAGCTATCCTTGGACTCATTCACCCATAGGCGAATGGGTCACCGTTTTCCTTTCTAAAATTGATTTTTGGGTCATTTTCTCCTATTTCTACACTTCTATATCCTTTGGGATTCATAATACAATAGTTGGAAATAAATTGGAGATCTAAGTTTTTGTGAGTTGACAACAAAGGTGATAAACAAATGCAACTTTGCAATTTGACACTTTTGAGATCTTTAAATTCTCTTCAACCTATGAACTTGCAAATCTACAACACACAAAGAGAAGGGAAAAAATGGTTTTTTTTGGTCAATGGGGGATTTCCTTGTTCAAACCCGGTTTTGGTAATTAAACCTTGAATTGAAATAATGTAGGAAACAAGGGAATGAAGAATGAAAAAAGTTATGTTACCACTCAACAAACCCTTATAGAAACCTTGATAATGTAGATCTTACAATGACTAAAAATTGCATGAAGTGGCTTCAGTGGATGTGGATCTTGATACTTGAAAAATACTTTGAATCTTTGACTTGAATGCTTGAAACCTACATCACAATGTTGGCTCCAAAAGCATGCATGGATGAACATAACTATGACACAATGCTTGGATCTTGATTGTTACAAAAAATAAAGAAATTTTCTCTTGAATGTTCTTGACAATAGTCTTGTCTCTTGTGAAATTTCTCTTCAAAATCTTCTAGTTGATTTGATAAAATAACCTTGTATTTATAAACATTTATCCTTAATTTCTTGAAATTCTAACATTACAAGCCAACATTTAGAATTTAAATTTAGGATCATAAAAAAATCACCAAAACATGACTTAAAAATGGGTTTCAAGTCTTAGGGAGGACTCATTTTCCCATGGGTGAATGGGTCCCAGGCCCCAATTCTTGGAACACACATTGCTCAATGTGAAGAGTTATGTATTGGCATTAATTGTTGTCAGGTTTCCCCTTCAGAAAATGTAATTTATTAGGCTTGTAAATGAATAAAAGGGATAATTAAGGCATAATTAAGCTCAATTAAATCAATAGGTCCCAAATAAGTGTGTAAATGTAAAGGGGTACATTTTTTTTTTTCAAGGGGTAAACGCTTTTGATCAGATCTATGAACCGGATACAACCATTCAACAATACCACCCCAACGGGGTTCGAACCTTGGTGGCAAGAACAAAAATGCCACCTATAAACCATCACACCATGCCAATACCGGCAAATGTAAAGTGGTACATTTAAGAATAGTAAATTAAGGTATTATTAAGTCCATTTTAAATAGGAGGACCCAGTCAAGTAAGAAAATGTAAAGGGTTACAATTTTCTACACTACATTTAGTCCCCACTTTAGTGAGAGGAGGGCCTTGCATCAAACTCACACTAAAGTAGACAAATATGTGTCAAGAGGGGGGTGCGCCAATTTTACTAAGATAGGATGATAAAGATCAAGGATATGGCCAAGCCCCTAGGATCAAGATCATGTGGAAAACCAACACACACAAGATGTATGATATGCAACAACAAGAAAAGATACACAAACATGCAATGTTAAAGTTAATGCAAAGAGGAAAGAAAGACACATGACTCCACAGACAAGCAAGTTGTGTTATGCTCTGTAGCCATGACAATTACTAAGGCTCCACAAGCAAGTAATTTTTGTTATGCTAAGTGGCCTTTGGGAAAAATATGTGCACAAGTGCTAGTGAAGAGAATATTTCTCATCTCTTCTTCCAGTGTTCCTTTTCTAGGAGGCTATGGTACCTTTCGTGCGATGTTTGGAACCATTCTTGCTGGGCATGTGTATTCTTTGGCGGAGTTCTTTTCTCGATGGGGGAAGGCCTCTGTTAAGACTTCTTTTCTTCATGTTGCTTGGGCTCTAGGACCAACTTTTATTATCTCGCATATTTGGCTGGAGAGGAATCATATGATTTTTTGAGATGTGAAGATAGTTATCCAACACTTGTGGTGAAGAATTCTTCATTCAGTGTGTGAAGCTAAGTGTGACTTAGTTGAGGGTGTGGATCTAGGTGAGGTTTCGTTTTGTACTCGTCTCAATCTTCCTATCGAGAGGGGGCCTGCTCAGAGTGCTGGTTAGATAAAAAGAAATAGATCTCATCATCCACTTCAAAAGATAAATAGGGAGGGGTGCTAGTTTCCTCCCCCTCAGGGTGTGTTGAAAATCAACACAGATGGTTCTTCTCGTGGAAATCTTGGCCATCCTAGTATCGATGGTGTTGGGCAGACTAGTTCTGAGATTTTTGAGTTTGTCTTTTCTGCTTTTAAGGGTTGGTATACTAACAATGTGATGGAGGCTCTTGCCATTTTGTGGGCTATGGAGCATGGTTGGGCTCTTGGGTGGAGATGAATCGTTTATGAATCAAATTCTCAGGTGGTAGTGACTTTGGTGAGGACTCCGAAGCAATTAGAGGATGTTAGTTGGCATTTGGCTATTATTATAAAATAGATTCTTCATCTGTGTGCTTCCTTTGATTCTCTCTCTTTCTTTCATATTCCATGTGAATGGAATGGAGTTGCGGATTGTTTGGCTAAATGGGCTTCTGATCATTTGCATGATTGGAATATTACGAATAGGGGCCAATTACCCCCAAATTTGTCACAAAAGCTGGACCAATTAGTGGATATGGATAGGGATGTGTAATTCCCTTACTTTTTATTGCTCATTTTTTGTTTGAATAAATTTTTACCCCTCTTTTAGTTAAGATATTTCTAGGTATTTTTTACGTATCACCACCTATATGAGCAGTGAACTCACCAAAATTAGAAAACTACAAAGTTTTGAAGATTGTACACAAGTCTATCTTCTTCCCTCGGATGCTCCAAATCATCATAAGTCATTATAAACACTACATACAAGTTCTTGATGCCCCAATATCTACCTCATTCTTGTGAAGTGGCTTGTTAAATAAAATGGAGGAAAAATAGACTTTTAGAATTGTAGTTGAGGTGTGACTTTTTTTATCATCTTAACACCTAATTTGACTCTTTTAGTGAACTAGTTTTCCCAAAACATAAACTCATTTCTTAGACATGTTAAATTCGTCATGTAAAAGTGATAGTAGTCCTTTTCCTAGGCTTCTTGCCTCCTTAGACTTGGTCACACGTACATTTCTATCCATTGGAAAGGTGTACAATAAGGGTAATGAGTGAGCTCTTAATAATTAAAAGAATTTCTAAATTAAATGTAAAGTAAATTAAATGTGGCCTACTTTGCTCAAACTTTGATGATGGATAAGTGACATGTTGGATGTCAAGAACCAACTTACAAAATATATGGATTTTTGGGGTTAACTTAGACAAAGATCTCTAATTTTACAAATTGTCTATATTTGTACTAGTTCACCTCCATGAATATGGATTTGATAGTAGCAAGGATTTCAATTGATGCACACATATCTAAATTAGTAAGAGGTAGTATAATGTAATTCACTTTCCTTAATTTCTAGTATATACTCCTTGTAAGGATAAGTAGTGTTCACAAACAACTTTGATGAATCTACCAAACAACAAGGGTCATGTTGTCCTTGTTCAGACCCATAATGAACTAGCTTTACAAGTCTCGAGAAAATGATTGAGGATAACAAGTAAACATGCAATGGTCCTTGGAATAGGTGCTCTAATGTAAATGCTACTAGGTTCTTTTTATTTTTCAATATGAAACTCTAGTTGTGCTCAATAAATTTTTTCTATGATGTTCTAGATGATCTCTATATGATTTGAAATTAGTAAGTATATTTTAAACAAAAACCAATCACATAAATCAACAAGTTCCAGGAAATTTAGAATAGCTAGTGAAGTAGTTGGCAACAACTAAATTAAAATTTGAGTTCTAAAGGTGAAGGTCCAGTTCCATGAGTATGGATGTGACTTGGGTCAAGTCTAGGTTTGCAAATCTAAATGTTTATTTTTCTAAAGGTCTGTTAGGATTACAAATGCAAATCGGACAATCAATAATGGTAGAGATAGACCATATTGAATGCTACAAGCCAATTTCACAGACTATACCTCTTATAAATTGATTATTACATTGACAACTTTAACAAAAAAAAAAATCAAAATATTAAAAAAACCATGGATATGATATTTTCACTATTACATATGAAACTCACTATATTAAAAAATATTATCCATTACAAATAATTTAAAGTTCTGTAATTAAAAAATATTAAATGCCATATAACAACAGTATTTAAATAAGAAAATAGCTGAGCGAACGGTGGAACGTCAAAAGGTTTGTAGCCTCATTTAGTATTCCCTTATATATGTCTATGTCTGTCCGGTTTGCTTTCTATTGTTTAGGTTAAACTTGAAACCGCGGGATTGGTGGAGCTGCATGATAAGAGAATATAGAAGTCGCGTGTGGGGAACAAATTTCTGAGGTAGTCCAGCGAGATCCAGAAGCAAAATGGCTGGTCAAAATATGGCGGAGATGATCAAGATAAGTGAAACCATGTCCTTACAAGAGCAAAAGAAAGCAACTCAAGCCAGTCAGGAGTTCAGATGGTAGTTTAGGAAATTAGGATCCTTGTAAATTTGTAACCAGACCGCATTGGGTTACCTTCCTTCTTCGATCATCAGTGCTTGCACTTCTTCTAGTGGTGGTGTAGCAGAAAACAAATTTCCAACTGAATTCCTGACTGGCTTGACTTGCTTTCTTTTGCTCTTGTAATGACATGGTTTCACTTCATCTTGATCATCTCCACCATATTTTGATCAACCATTTTGCTTCTGGATCTCGCTGGACCACCTCAGAAATTTAATCCCCACACGCGACTTCTATATTCTCTTATCATGCAGCTCCGCCAATCCCACGGTTTCAAGTTTAACCTAAATGGACAGACATGGGCATATATGAGGGAATGCTAAATGAGGCTACAGGGACTGCTATTAATGCTGGGTACCTGCTGACAAACCTTTTGACGTTCCCTAAAATTAGTTATACAGCTCTTATATTTATACTTATTAACAACAAAACTTGTTCGCCACGACTCTATACGCAACCGCACGATCAAGTTATCGCCTGGTTTTGAAGAAAAAGACTATCTGCTCTTCAGGTAAATCTCCAACCATTCTCGAGTCCGATCAGTTTCGATGACATCATTTTTACATTTGGATTAGTTTGGCCACTGGGTTTTTCTGCTTATTTTCATCCTTACCAGTGGTTGGGTTTGAAACTGAGTATTATCATTTCAATTCAACAGCTATAATGCATGTGTGATTGCGATATTTAATTCTCATTTGAAGCTCAAAACAGACCAATCTCATTACCCTAAGCTGTGCAATTTTCTAGATAGATCCCAAACAACTTGTAAACCTTTTCAAGATCGGTTTGAGCTGCTCGGTTTGTTGGCTGCCATTGCTTCCTTGATCGTTTGTCAAAAGATGGTAGTTTAGGAAATACTATTGTAAAAGGTAATTAGGTAGCGTTCCTTGTTAATTAACACAATTGATCTATTAGTTTCAATATTTTCTCCTACTTTTAATGCCTGATAAAAAGTGTTGTGTACAAAGATAACCAAACCATTAATATCAAATTTGTAATAAATCAAAAAAATAAATATTATTTTTGTTATTACTATATGATAATCATTTTTGGTCATTAAAAGGAGGTCAAGTGAATTAATCCAAATTATGTTGGTAATAACATGTTCTATGAATCGAACAATAACTCTTGGTTTAAATTTTTTTTCTTAGTTATAATAAGATATTCTTTATAGTCACTGTTGGCACTGGTTAACACATGTTTAGAAAATAATCAACATGATCAATTTTTAATAAAAAATAGAAAAAAACTAAATATACATGATGAAGAGGATGCACGTGCATCAATCAAAACACATAGATCAATATACATTGTCAAGAATTATAGTGAAATAAAAGCAACTAATCATACCAAAGTCATTAGGATTCTTCAATTCATAATAATACCAAAGCACAAATAAGCCATTATTACATTCAACTCTTATGAGAGTTATATTGGTTGGCCAATTTAATTTAGAATGGCAACTTTATAATCTCGCCCTCTTGAGTGAAAAACTGATTTCATAGCATTGATGGTAATAATGACACAAATAACATAGGTAAACAATTACCCCAAGAATGATCAATGAACAGCTACTAATTTTTATAAATAATTGAACAATTTTCTCTTAAATTCTACCAATTTTTATATTTCATAATCTATCATATGATAACTCAAGTCTATAAATCAATGACATATTCATATTTAAATCATAAAAAAATTAAAAAGAAAATCTTAACCCTCAATTTTTTTTCATATTGTGTCCTATTGTTCAAGAAAATGAAATTCCATAAAGTTGGCCACTTTGCCACTATTTTCTTAAACAATATGAGGACACAAAGTGAAGAAAAAATAAAATATGGAGCTTGATTTTTCCTAGTCTATGGAAGAGTTTCCGTTGGTGAGTGTTGATGATGAGGGAGACCCTTCTTCAACTAGGATTAGTTATAGAAAAATTATTGTTCCTATTTTGAGGTCACTTAGCATTGATGGGAGGGGTTTAGAGGAGGCTAGTAGGGAGTTAAAAATTGTTAGTGAGAGCTTAGTTGTTGCACGAAGATGCATCTGGATGAGAGGTTTACAAGAATTCCCATGAATTCTTATGGTTTGGGATTGGCAATAAAAAGGGAGTGCACAATTAGGAAGGAAATCTACTTCAATGATGTTGTCCGTACAATTTTTGGTAGTTTTTAGAGCTCTCTAGAGTGCTACAATTTTAATCCATAATGATTGGGATAGTATCTTATTTTATTGAATGTTTATAGTTGATTTTAGTCCCTTTTGGGAGGTGCTCAAAGGATTATCGTTATTTTACAACCAAGAATTTTTTTTAAGAATTTTTTTTATTAAATTTTTAATTCAACTATTTTACTAGAGTATTTGATGCGTGATTAGATTTAACTTGCCTAAAGTTTAAAAGTGATATAAAAAATATAAATTGATTCACTAGTACTATTACATACTTTTCATTTATTTTGGGCCCATATCACCAATATTTATTTTCCCTCATTGATTTTGTCTCAAATCTAATAATTCTCATTGTTTTTTGGGAATTAAAATATATCATTCTTTTAAATGTTCATCAATCGTAGAATTCATTTTAGATTGTTGATCTACATTGATCCTAATAATAATTATAAGGAAGTAGAAATTATAATCTAGTAAACGTTAAAAATCTTTTGGAAAATAAGATTCATGTTAATCATATTGCTCCATTTCTTCAATTTTATAATTTTGTCTCTAACATAAATTAAAATAATAAAATAGAAACCCTACGTGGAACATTTTCACAAATGCCTAAATCTGATGACTGCCATGTGTAATTTTATCCTAAAATACAATTAAAATTGCAGGGAAACTCCTTTGTATTAAAAGATTATATAGAGGTCTTATTA
Source organism: Sequoia sempervirens (assembly GCA_007258455.2). Lineage (NCBI taxonomy): Eukaryota > Viridiplantae > Streptophyta > Pinopsida > Cupressales > Cupressaceae > Sequoia > Sequoia sempervirens. Next base: position 22,537 of record VDFB02300986.1, read on the forward strand.
AATATATATCTAATTTACGATGTAATTTTTAAAATAAGATAAACTTGAACGCTTGTAGAACAAACAAACAAGATCCACCATCAAATTTAGTCCTTAATCTCCACTGATTAAATTGAAAGTGTACTTGCATGTAACCTCTTTTATAAAACCTTCAAACGTCACAAGAGATCCTTCAATACAAGTTTCCCATATAAAATCTGAAATTCTTGATAAAAAGTTTCTCATAGGCTCTGATATTCATCTGTGACAGGCTCTATACCCCTTTCTCCAACCAAAAACTAAAATAAAAATTTGTTACGGCTTGGGCCATGAAGCTAAGAAAGTGGTTCTCGTACCTTTTTATGGAATCAAGAACCAGCAGAGTTTATTCTGCTATTGACTTTTAGTACACTAAAACAATATACAAGCAGGAGCTAATTACACTATTATAACAGCAGTAAACTCAGCTGATTCAAATTTGCAACAGCAAGTCAATGCTATATGCAAGCCTACAGGAGCTGATTGCATTGTAATAACAATAAATTTTAGCAAAGTAAATTAATAAATAGCAACTTAACTGAAACTGATCATAACTGAAGGAATCTTAGAAAACAATCTGTTCTCTAAATACAGAATTGAGATATTACAAAATCTTAGGGTTGCTGAAAGAAAAAATGTAATATCTCCCAGACTCAACTAGATTCAGTATGCTTGAAAACTTCAAGAACCAAGAAATTAAGTCTAAACAAAGAAAAGAAAATGAAGGATATACAGTTTCAAGCAACATAGAACTGTGACTTTAATACAAGCGAAAAAAAAAGGAAAGATAGAAAGCATAGTCATTAGATGCCAAAATTTTAACCATCGTATCATCCCCATTAAAAATCTTTTTTTATCATTATCGGCAGCTTGGAGGAGACAGTTGAAGTAGGCATTCTGTTATAGAGTCATCTCCAATGGAATCTGTCACAGGTTGCTCAACTGGACAAGGACTCTTCCTACAGTTCAATTGTATTGGAATGCTTGTTCCAACAGTTCAACTGTATTGGTATGCTTGCCAATTTTTAAAGTGGGTACCTTTTCAATTAACCAGTTAGAAATGTTCTACTGGCTATTTGTTTCATCCTCTCACCCATCCCAGGAATGAAAGCAAGCAAAGATAATAGTTAACAAAGAGTTTGGTTCGGGATAACTGTTAGCAACTTCAAAAAATGGACTAGATAGCCTCATACAGGGCTGGGACCGCTGCACACACCTAGACATGTAGGAGCTCTGCTCTACTTAACAAGTTGAGTAACTGAAGTACATCAGGTGGGCGGGTCGGAGGAAGATAATATTTAGGTTAAGTTTTATCCTATTGTCCTCTCCTGTAACGTATACTGGCATCCTTGTCATTGAGATTCAACTATACAAGATATGATTTGAGAACATTTTCCCATATATATAAATGGGGCTTAAGGAAACTTTAACATCTCTGCAATGGTTTTGTTTTATCATCCTCTTCTTTTTTTGTTTTTGGTTATGCACACACTAACTTGTTTCCATCTTTTGACAGTTATACTCTTGAGCAAGGGAATCTAATTTATACCTTCTAAAAGGCTTACTCTGATCCTAACACTTTTAGGGAATATGCTTCCCAGCTGCAGTTCCGACTGACATCTTGAGCCAGAAAAAGACATGGAGGATTCTAATATAGCACCAATTGATGTCATGTGTTTACCTCAAAAGGGAAAAACATAGTTTTTCGTATTTTAAGTATTTTAGCATTAATGAAAAGACGGAAATTTTGATTCATCCAAGCCCTACTGGTTGCTTAAAATTTTTCATCACCATCAATCAATTGCATATTTTTAGCTAACATGATAGCTGCATTTATTACTATGAAGTATGATAGTTGTAGTTTTTGGTTCAGCATGCCAAAACATTAGAGTAAGCACGGTTTTCTTGTGTGCTAGGTTAAACATTTCGAACAAACATAACAAATTACGCAACATATTTCTATGTTGCATGTTTGGGTTAAGGGTGTCCCTTTTGTTAAATATAGTTAAGGTTTTGTGTGGTTTTTATCTGACAGTTTTGTTGCAGTTGTGCTGTTTAATTGATTTCTATTTATTAACATTTAAAAAAAATAGAGGCCTTTTCAAAAACAGTTACCATCAATAATTTTTTTTTGTAATTTTATTTTTATTTTATTTTATTTATGTAGGAAATAGAAACAATAGAGATAGAAAAACACATGAAAAAAGCAGTGGCATACATTCCATGTTTTAATCTACATTCAATTCTTTTGAGATCTATTTTATGGAAGATATTTGTATATCGTACATTTGAAATGTTTCATAGGAAATAAAAAGCTATGTTGAAATTCTTTTACTGTCTAATCTCACATAGATACATGTACTAGTGTGTTTAGACAACTATGAAAAACGTTTCATATTTAATAAAATAATTAATATTTTATAAATAAATTTTTGATATGATGATATGCATAATTTGTAAATATGTCTTCACTTTTCTTCACAGTCACTGTGTAGTATATCATTGAAGTTGTTTTTCTTGTTTTCATTGTTATCTTCTTCCTTCCATGTCTTATATCTTTAGTAGTTACTTGTTATGGAGTGTCATGCTTGAAACTGTCGTTAATGTATAGATGCACACTTTTCTAGATGTATATTTTCTTTAATCTTTTATTTTCTGTTAGAATATCTCTGTAAAACCTTTTGATTTTTCATGTTATCTAGTTTATAATTGAAGTTCCGTAAATTTGTATAATAGAAGTAGTGTATATAATATGAAATAATAACAAAATAAATAGGAACAAAAAGCAATACATAATATTTTCGTCTGAGAAAACTCTTTCAAGAAAAAACTCAAACATAGTAAAATTCTTCCTTATTGCATATAGGTCAACTATTTTCCAATACAATAATGAATCTCTAATTTCACCCTAAAAAATGTGCAGATATTAATAAGTGAAGGAAAGAGGAAGAGGAATTTTCAAAGAAAAATTAAAACTTAAAAAATATCTTTAACACAGAGCTACTACTCATTAATTTATGTATGCTCCCATTCGCCTTAAAATAACAAAAGTAAATACATATACAAATATAGGTAAAAGTTAAAAGTCACGTGAAAAAAATTCACAGAAGGGAGGGCACGAAATAAAATTTATTACAAATTACCTAACTGCATTTAATAAAGTTACATTAATATTAAAACTTAAATATCAATTTTCCCTATTATGAAATATCCTCTAGCGAGGCGGCTTGGTAAATGGTTCCCTGCGGTATCACAATGGGTAACTACCCATATAGTGTGATATCGCGGGCAATGAGCCATGATGCTACGGGGGTCTCCGGACGGTGGCAGGTAGGAGGACGGTAGCAGGTGGAGGTGACAGTAGTAGTTGGGTTTACATTCCAACACTCCCCCTTAAACATAACTGCACTGTCCACCATGCCCAATTTGTTTAGATTTGAAAAATAAAATTATCTCTTCCCAGTGCGTTTGTGAAAATATCTGCACTTTGCTCTTCTGATCTGCAAAACTCTAAAAATATGTCACCATTGTTAATTAATTCCCTAATAAAGTGATACCTGGTATCAATATGCTTGCTTCTCTTATGGAAGACTGGATTTTTTGAGAGAGCTATGGCATAATTGTTATCACAGTAAATTTTTGTTGCATCCATTTGTTCATTTTGCAATTCTTTCAAAACTATTCTCATCCAGACTGCCTGGCATGCTGCACTTGTGGCTGCCACATATTCTGCTTTAGCTGATGAAAGAAAGACTATTGGCTGCTTCTTTGAAGACCATGAGACAACTCCAGTCCCAAAATTAAATACATAACCAGACGTGCTTTTTCTGTCGTCAATGCTGCCAGCACAATCACTGTCTGTGTATCCTATGAGTTTGAACTCATCTGAACTTGAATACTTAATGCCAAAGTTTCTTGTTCCACTTACATACCTTAAAATTCTCTTCCTAGCTTTCCAATGGGTGTTTTTTGGTGTTTCCATAAACCTGGAAATCAAACTTACTCCACACAGCCTTGTGGCTGTGAGATACATGAGACTTCCAACAAGCCTCTTAAACAAAGTTGGATCAACATTAGATCCTCTATCATCGTTGCTGTTGGTGATGGTTTGCACTTCATCATATTAAACCTTTTCAAAATGTCATTTGCATATTTTGACTGTGAAATAAAAATACCATTTTCATTTTGATTCACTTCAATGCCCAAAAAATACTTCATCAGACCTAAGTCTGTCATTTCAAATTCTTTCTTCATGTTTGCCTTGAATAGATCAATTGACAAATTTCCAGTGAAGATTAAATCATCAACATATAAGCATACTATCAATATTTCACCTTCTTCATTCATTTTTGTATATAGTGTGGGCTCACTGCTACATCTATTAAATCCATTTAGTAAAAGATAACTGTCTATTCTGTTGTACCAAGCTCTTGGGGCTTGCTTCAATCCATACAATGCCTTTTTCAATTTGTAAACTTTGTCTTCTTGACCCAGAATTTCATACCCTGGTGGCTGATCCACATAAACTTCTTCTAAATAACCATTTAAAAAAGCCGACTTTACATCCATTTCAGATACAACCCACTTATTCTGAGCTGCTAATGCTAAAATAATCCTTATAGTATCCAATCGTGCTACAGGTGCAAATGTCTCATTGTAATCAATTCCAGGCTGTTGTGAATAGCCCTTTACAACCAATCTTGCTTTAAGCTTCTGAACTTCATTTTTTTCATTCAATTTGGTTTTATAAATCCATTTCACTCCAATGACATCTTTGTCTTTTGGAAGACTGACTAGATCCCATGTCTGATTCTTTTCAATTGCTTCAATCTCTTCATCCATAGCACTTACGCATTTATCATCTTTGACTGCATCTTCAAAATGAACTGGATCTTCTATTTGAGAATAAAATGCAGAAAGAGAAATCTGATCTGAGTTATTCTCACCTTCATTTTTCTCATATATATCTCTTATGCTTCTGATTTTCTGTCTTTTCAGACTTGCCAATGTAGGATTTGACATATCACTTGAACTTGTGGAATGTGGACCCGATGGTCCTGCTGTAGATGGTGTTTGTTGTCCTCTTATTGGACTACTTCCTTGAATGCATGAGGCTGTTCTTATAGTCGATGCTGGTGTCACTTGTGGACTACTTTGTTGAGCTTGAATGGGAGTGGTAGGAGTCACAATAGCTGGAATAATGTTTTGATGTTGAAACTTCATTCTCCTCTTGAGGTATACTAGCTGAAATATTGACTATCTTCTCTATGCTTCCATCCCATGCTTCATCTTCTACAAATTGTACATCTCTGCTGATTATAACTTTCTTTGTTGTTGGATTATAGAGCTTATAAGCTTTGGATTCTTCACTGTATCTAACAAATATACATTTTTCTCCTTTGTTATCTAGCTTCCTTCTTAATTCATTAGGCACATGTGCATATAGCTTCCTTCTTAATTCATTAGCTTCTTCTTGAAAAATTTGCATTTTATCTATTATTATTATACTGCTTCTTTCTACACTCATTCATATAATGCCCATATTTTTTACAGTAGTGACATTGGACTTGAGATTTATCATACCTTTGATTTTGTGACTGATTCTGTGTTGGGTTTTGGCTTGAGCCTTGATTGCTGCCTCTTCCACTTGAGCTTGATAGACTGTATCTTTCACCTCTATAAGAGTTTCTTCCTCTTCCTCTTGATCTACCTCTACCTCTTCCTTGACTGATTGAAGCCTGAGTTTTGAAAGCATGCTCCAGTGATGTATCTGCTGACCTCTATAGCCTGTGTTCATGAGAAATTAGAGATGCATACAACTCATCAACTGAGAACTGTGAGAGATTCTTTGTCTCCTCTATAGCAACTACAACTGATAGAAATTTTGTGGGAAAAATCCTTAAAATCTTTTCAACAATTCTGGTATCTTCCAGATTCTCTCCATGAGACCTAATTTGATTAACCACCCCAATGACTTGGGTGTAGAATGAATCTATAGATTCATTGTCCTTCATACATATTGTTTCAAAATCTCTTCTCAACATTTGTAGCTTTGCTGTTTTAACTTTTGCCATGCCTTGATAGGATGTTTGAAGTATGTCCCATGCTTGTTTGGACTTTGTTGCTGCTGAAATCCTTGGAAAAATGCTCTCATGTACAGTTTGAAACAGATAAAATAAAGCCTTTGAGTCTTTCTCCCTTGTGTCTTTTAATAAGTCTTTCTCTGCTTGTGTTAAAGCATTGTATGCAATTGCATCTACTGGCTCTGGAAATCCATTCTCAACTAAATCCCATATAACTTGTGAGCTAAATAATGCTTTCATGGTAATTGACCAGTACTCATAATTCTTCCCATTAAACTGTGGAATTTATGGGTTTGTCAAGCTTGTGCTTGCTGCCATTTTTGAAATTTACCCAGATAATCTGCTTTGATAAAATTGGCTCTGATAATCGAACTTGCTCTAATACCACGTGAAGGAAAGAGGCAGAGGAATTTTCATAGAAAAATTAAAACTTAAAAAATATCTTTAACACGAGCTGCTGCTCATTAATTTCTGTATGCTCACATTCGCCTTAAAAATACAAAAGTAAATACATATACAAATATAGGTAAAAGTTAAAAGTCACGTGAAAAACATTCACGGAAGGGAGGGCACGAAATATCAATTTTCCGTATTACGAAATATCCTCTAGCAGAGGCGGCTTGGTAAATGGTTCCCTGCGGTATCACAATGGGTAACTACCGATATTGTGATATCGCGGGCAACGGTTTGTTGATAGTGCAGTTAACGGTTGGCGGTGTAGATGAGCCACGATGCTGCGGGGCTCTCCGGACGGTGGCAGGTAGAAGGACGGTAGCAGGTGGAGGTGACGGCAGCAGTTGGGTTTACATTCCAACAATAAGAACACTGAAAACAATTTTAAAAATTTGCACGAAGCATTCAAAATATAAACATGAATACTTTAAAATATAGAAAAATAGAAAAAAACACAAAATAACAACAAATTATTTATCTGAAAAATATATTTACTTCACAATTTTCCAATCGCTAGTGGTCAACTCTGTCACAATTAAAACTGGACAAAACCTTCTCAAAATATATCAGTAAAAAGTCAAAAAAACTCTGATTCAATCTTCCTAACACAAATATTTATAGTACTTAATAATAATTTTATTTCTATTACATAACTGATCTGAAATTCAGAAATAACTGGTAGAAATGTTGAGGCTACTTGTTTCCTCAGAGAGCAGTGTGAAAATTGGGGTTACTGGGCTACTCTGGGAGCATATTGTAACTAAAAACGTTTTGGATAATAGAGTTACTGACTAATTTATCTTTGTAAGCCATCACTTCTAATCTCTTTTATTTTTCTCATAGAATTCTATATTAATCTAAGCTTTGTTAAGAATCTACTTTGAATACCCTCTACTGAGGCATCTCAAAAATCAGCTTTGTTCAGAATCTACTTTGAATACCTTCTACTGAGGCATCTCGAAAATCAGCTTATGACTTGTGTAGGTATGCACTACAAGGATTGCAAAAAAATCCATAACTGATGAAACAAGTTAGTTTCTTAAGAAACAATTTTGTACTTTTGTCATATGAATCCATGACAGTATTATTATTTGCTTCGTATTCGTAAGTGAAAGGATTCTATTATCTGTGTTAAATTCATACCATACAAAGATCAGCAGTTTGTGGTTGGTTGCTTATTAGTTTGGCATGTATGTGGGCTTATCATACACTTTCGAATACTAATTATGAGATATCTAATTAGAAGCTCTACAGAAACATTGAGCTAAAGTCAAGTTAAACTTGTAAAGAATGATAGGTGTAGCACCCAAGTTCTACTGATATAGGCATATATGTATAGCCCAAGTACGAGCACGCAAATGATGAGTATATCATACACTTTCGAATACTAATTATGAGATATCTAATTAGTAGCTCTACAGAAACATTGAGATAAAGTCAAGTTAAACTTGTAAAGAATGATAGGTGTAGCACCCAAGTTCTACTGATATAGGCATATATGTATAGCCCAAGTACGAGCAGGCAAATGATGAGTATATTTCCCAAAATGTTATGGTTTTAAGCTTTATCCAGTTATGTCACATCTTGAACTGGAAATAGCTATTGTCCGATTTGTTTAGGTGTTCCTAAAGAAGCTACTCAGGCCATTTCATCTGTGGCTCTGGTGGTCTCTACACAGGTTGACATATTTCAGAGGTACTGCATGAGGATAAAGAGTTGCACCTTGGGGAACTCTATTTTCTTCTTGCTAACAGAAAGCTAGACTTTGTGCTAACCGATTCTGATATGGCAGCTATGTTTCTCAAGGCCAATGGTGCCACACAGCAGAGGAGGAAATCTAAGGATAAATTTCAACCTCTGTTTGATATTCATTTACAGGATTAGGGAGATAAGCCTTCCTCTGTTTGTTGCTTGTCAAAACCTATGCCAACTGTAGCAATCAGTGTCAGGAAACAGAGAAGACAATCTAAGTTGGAGACAATTTTTGATGGTTTATAATATATGATACATATTGTAAATTTATATCTTTCATTCATCTGGGTTTATAATCTCTGTATGATACCTTAAATTTATACTCATTCTTCCATCTGGGTTTATAATCTCAGTATGATACATTATAAAGTTACACGCATTCATTCATCTGGGTTTTCTTATCCATGCATTTTTCCAATGTAAATACAAGTGGAAAGCTGCTATTATTTACATTCTGCGTTTATTTTTATTCTGAGGGAAACTACATTTGCATCAGTCAATGACTCAATTACTCCACATTTCCATGGTTCTAAAAATACTTGATTCAGGGAAAGCAGTGGTGTTAAAGATTCATCTCATGTGTGTGAAATACTTCTTGAGGGATGCCTGCGGACCGTGGCCCACTAGTAAACTTTCTGGGAGATAACCTACATGGCATAGGCTCAATTCACGGCATGGCTATCTAAAAATTTGCCCCCCACTCCCTCAACTCCCGAATTGATAGTTTTACCTGACAAAGAAAACTAGTATAAACTCTACCCTGCCCTTATCCTAGGAGCTCTACTATTAGTAGCAGAATCATCCTGTGTAATGGTTGCTATATTTGAATGGCTGCCTTCATATCTTCACAAATCTTCTTACAGTGTCCATTGAAAATCTTCCACTTCAGGTGCACAATGAATCGCTGCACTAAACCCTTATAGGACTTCATCCTCACGAGCCACTTTAAAATGACACACTGCGGCCTTCTTAATGATTACTGGACATGAATAAAATGGGTTTGTTGGCAACACATTAGAAATTCCTTAAAAGAGGCATGCTCTCATGGAATGTAATGATTGCTGGACATGCGTAAAATGGATTTGTTGACAACACTTTTGAAAGTTTAAGCTGTCCATCTTATGTGATTGGCAAACTGTAAACCTAATTTCGATGACATTTGTCACAGTCCTTTCTGTAATGGGACATATTGGCAAGTGTAAACCCAAATCTAGCCAACTATTATCATTTGAGAAATGCAAGGATCTTATTACTGAGATATTGGGGCATTATATTTTTTTTATGTTGGAGTTGATTATTTAATTGATGAGAATCAAAATAAAATTATTTGAGTTCATTTTTTAAATTGAATTTTGTTCTATTTTTTTAATAGCATTCAAGGTCAAAGAGATAAAAAAAATTTGTATTTATCAACACAACTCAATTTCTATTGACAATGACCAAATCTCTACCAATTTTCTATAAACTTGTAGCTGCAGGCTACTAACAAAACTTAACTTTAGAAAATTTGTCTATTAATTGTAGGTGGTCTAAAAGCATAAAATAAAATCCATGGAAAGCCATAAGTAACTAGAACAAACAAGGGAATCCTTCAAGCAAACAATACTAAATTAGTGGATAGTCATAGTTGAACAAGCAAGAAAATTGAGCCTACTGTTTAGAAAAACAAGACAAGGTATATTCAAATTACCTTTGCCCTAGAGTTGGTCCTTCTATGTTCTCTTCTTATGGTTTTATTGTCAAAAACTTTCCAAGGGTAATTGTCAAAAATTCAAAATCAAGCAATAAAGCAAGACTACACCCATTTAAAATAAAAGTGTTTAACAATATTTTTCTTGACCATTTGAAAAACCAATCCAATGCAATAGTACAAAGATCATGTCAATTATTTAGACAATTATGACAAAACACTGACCCTCCCAGTAAATGTGAATAAAACCATCTTTAACATGATAGTCTACTTTACACAAATAAATGAATGTAGTAAAATAGTAAAAAAGAAGTCCAAATAAAAAACTATAGAACAATTACAAATGAATCTAGTTGTTGTTGTATTCCTCTTAATGATTTCAAATATGCTCATAAAAGTCAAGAAATAAATACTAAAATCCTAAAAGGAAATTCAAATTCTCTACTTCCAAGCATAATGTTTATGTATTTTTTTTGTTTTAAAGACTTCTTTTTATATTGCCCATGAATGATGCTCTTGACTATCTCACATGTCTTATTGTGGCCAATAAATATCATGAAACAATAAAACCCTAATTTTTTTAGCCTTCTCCATAGTTGTAATTTTTGTCTACCTTTTATTCTACCAATTTGACGCTAACAAAACTAAATGTATATGTTAAAAATTTAATAAATTAGCAAGTTGTATGCACTAAACATTGCAAACTAAATTTAAGCAAGAATATCCCAAATTTTGTTTGGTTGGAATATCTAGTGCAGATCAAATTTCATGAGTCTTATTAGACCAATGAAGTTTGCAATCGATACACATTTAATTACACATTCTCATTCAACCATTTGAATTTACACAAGAAAATTTAGTTGCAATATCAATTTTATTATTGTGTTCAAAGCAAATTTCATAGGCATACAATTTCTTTGCAATCAAAATTATCTTGTTCGCTTTTCAAGATTATTGTTTTCTTTGCTTATGCACACCAAATTTTCACTTAGATCACCATCAAATTGTGCTAATCTATGTTTTTCTTATTTCCCCTACACCTATATCAACTTTGTATATTAATTCCTTATTTCTCCAGGAAAATTCTACTTTTTCATGTGCACCCCTTCTCACTTCTATAGTTGTGTGGCATTTTCTTTTGTTGCATGTACTCTGCAATATGAGTGACCCCTCTACTCTTCCCCTATTGACATCCTCACCATCATCACCAAATTAAACCACATCTGCAAATGAGCAAAAAGTCAAGACAAATGAACAAGATAAAAATGAATTTTTTTTGGATGATGTGGATTGCCCATTCACCTAGATTTTCTTACATCAAACACATCAAGTAAGAAAAATGTTCCATGAGTGTGCTACTCATGAACATTTTGGCAATGTTGGAATTGAAATTCCATACTTCACCAAATTTGAAGCATTGAACCATGAAGCTTCATTAGCTGCACTATTCTTCCAACATACCAAATATTCCCAATACTCCTTCTTGCTTATTGTTTTTTCTATACAAGAATCAATTACTTAGTCAATTTCTTCAAACTTCAAGTCTCTGAAATTTGATGTACCCATTCATGTGCATCCAACAAATCTGATTGCATACACTACTATCCACTTATTTCTCCTTCATAATACTTATACAAATCAACAACATTAAATATTTTATAAATATCTATACCTATTGGAAGATCAATTTTATAAGCATTTGATGAAAAGTTTCAAAAAATCTTACACGAGGGCCTATTTTCTTCCACTTCAACTTGTTATATGTTCCATGTGGGAATCTCTCCTTCTGCAAATGTACTATCACCAACTCGCCAATCTAAAACTCCTACACTCTTTTATGCATATTAACATACTCCTTATATTTATTGGCACTCTTTTCCAAGTTCTCCTTCATTTCATTCTGCAAGTCATGGATATATTTAGAAAAGCAATCCACTACAACACTTTTTCTACCCAAATATGTACTATCCCTCAACTCATCAACACCCCTGGGGCTGTACACATACACAATTTGAAATGGACTATTTCCCACACTTTGATTGACCAAATTATTGCATGAAAACTCTTGTGCCAATGCCAAATCTCATTGATTTATTTTGTCACCAACCAAACACCTAAAAAAATTACTCATACTCTAATTCACAACTTTGGTTTGACCATTTGTTGGAGGATGCTAGACTGAGATAGGGATATGGATAGGGATGCGTAATTACCTTGCTTTTTATTGCTCATTTTTTGTTTGAATAAATTTTTACCCCTCTTTTAGTTAAAATCCATTGTCCACTAGGTGATCCCCCCAAAAGTGGCTAAGTGAGAAAGTCATGCCTCTATCTAGGCTCTCACTGCACAATGAGAAAGTTGAGCCACATCTACAAGCTCCCATTATACTAACCACAACATGATCAATATGATATGCTAATGTTGTGCTAAATGTTAAAATGTTAATGCCAATGCCCATAAAATAATACCAAATAAATAATGTTGATGTCAAATAAAAGTAATGCTAATGTAAATGCCACACTTCCTAGGATATATACACCATCATCACTAAGAACAGAACATGTTGACCTATTGGGGAAAATCATGGTAGGAAAGAGGGGCTCACAATACAAGAAAGGAATCCCTAATCCTAGAATTTCCTCAATAGAGGAATGGCTCATTCTAGGAAACCTAGGATCCCAAAGTAGATTGACTATCAACACAAAGGTGAGTCAATTCTCAACAAGGGAGACCTAGGAATATTCCTTAGGAATTGAAGGGTTTACCACCAAGCAAAATCTTGGAAAAGACAACTTAACATTCAACTCACAAAACCTAGTAATGCAAGCCAAATAATGAGTGCAAATGACAAAATTAAGTAACAAAAAGTTAGGATGTATGTATCTAGGAAGTATGGAAATGTAAAAATTCTATCAATATATGCATAGGAGGACTAAGATGCCCTTATTGTCTTCTTAGTCCCACTACTATTTTTTGGGGAAAACACAAAATCTTTAGATTTCGGAACTGGATTTGAAGGAATGTCTAAAAAATGCCTCTAGGAGGTCTAAGATGCCCTTACTATCTTCTTAGTCCCAATCCAAATTTCTATAATTTCAAAATGTGATCCTAGGGTCCAAGGTCTGTATTTCCTTCTTCTCAAATCTTAGGTCTTGAAACTTCCAAATTTGGTCTGTGGGTGACTTTGCATGAAGATGACAAATTTGCAATGCAAGTTTGTAACATTGTAGTTTTGCACTCTAGATGATCTTCAACCTAGATCTGCAAACACAAACACACAAGAGAAGAAAAACTTGTTGATTGTTAGTAAATGGGGGTTTTCCGTGGTCAAACCCCTTATTGGTAATTAAACCTTAAAATGAAATGGAACAATGAAGGGAAATGATGAATGAACAAAGTGCTATGTTGCAACTCACCAAACCTTTGTTATGAAATTTGCAAACTTGTGTGAAGTGGCTAGCTTGAATGTGGATCTTGAATTGAAAGAATTCTTGATAGATCTTGACTTGAATTTTTTGCTTGAATCAAAACTCTACATCACAAATGTTACCTCAAAAACACACATGATGCAGGAATATCTTTGACATGATGCTTGAATCTTGATGATGGCTCCAAGTGTTTGATGAATTGCTCTTAAATTTTCTCTTGATCACAAACTTTCTATAATACATGAATACTCAAGTTGCTAGGATGAAAATGAATGAAACAACCTTGTATTTATACTTATCCATGCTTAATATCCTCAAATTACACCACTACAATCCAACATATGAATTCATTAATAAAAGGAGGCTAAATCCCACCAAGATTTGAAATTAAATCCCAAAAATAACTTGAGTACTAAGATTCCCTAGGTGGCATCTTAGTTCTGAGGCTTGAAACTCGAGGCATAGACCCCAAAAAGGGGCCTTTTAAGGTGGCTTTAAAATCAAGGTCCTAATACCTTTGGAGGAAAAAGATGCCCTAGGTGTCTTATTAGTCCTAGTCCAAAAATCAAGGACACAACCAAAATCATTAAATTATCATTTATCCTTTGATGTTTGTCAGGATTGGCCATAAAAAGATACAATTTATTAGGCTTGTGGATGCTAAATAGGACCAATTAAGACATAAATAAGGATAAATAAAGAAAGGCAGACCCAAACAAGTGTGAAAATTAAAGGGTATGGATTTTCCTACACCACATTTAGCCCCCACTTTTTGGAGAGGATGAACCTACTTCAAACTCAGACTAAAGTAGCCAACCATGCAATCAAGAGGGGTTCAAATGTATGAGTGCTAGTAAGATAGGATGACAATAACCAAGAGGGTGGCCAAGTCCTGAGGATCAAGATCCTATGACAAACCAACATAGGCACAAAGGAACACACTTTTAGATGATATATGAAGCCATAACCAGATTGCCAACATACACAATCAAAGATAGAAAAGGAAAAAGAGAGAAAAAAAAGAAGAAGAATGCAATGGATCAAGCTTTGACTGGCCATCCAATGCACTATGGACCGTGTCTAGGCCGTTTCTCTAGAAAAAGGTTTACAAGTGGAACACAATGTCCACTATGCAAACAAATGCATGCTCACAAGGGCTAGTGAAGCTAGTTGTCCACTAGGTGATCCCCAAGAGATCCATATCAAAGTCATACCCCCACAACTATGATAAGGACAAAAATAAAATGCATGCTCACAAGGGCTAGTGAAGCTAGTTGTTCACTAGGTGAGCCCCAAGAAACCATATCAAAGCCATACCTCCATAACTTTAATAAGGTACAAAAAATGCAACGCAACTAGAAAGAGGGATGTTTAAAGGGATCTTGTTTAGTTCATGTGATATCTTAATCTTAGGGGAAATTGTTCCTAATCTCTCCAAGAGAGGACGAATCAAAGGATAAAAGATTCACAACTTAGGGAATGTAGTGTGTCACATCACCACTAAGAGGAATGTAATATGTTAAGATGGAACAAGAACTTGAAGGACATTACTCCCAATGTCACCACAACTCGAGAAAAACACATCTCATGAAGTAAGAAAATCACATCAAGGAACATGAAAAAAAATGCAAATGAAATCATGCCAACATAATGCTAATGTATGCCTCCACTTTAAAGAAATTGCTGAAAACCATGCTGTAAGCAGTTACTTTAAAGTAGAAAAACATGAAAAAGAAAATAGAAGAGGGTTGCCCCCAGAAACACATAAGGGATCTACAAATTTGGGGTCAAAATGTTCTTGCTACAATGATATAAGAGAGCTAGGAATTTTCATCATTCCCCAAATACACATAGAACTGGAAGAATGATAGAAAGAGAGAAAAAAGAAAGAAAAACCTTTTGGGTTAACATGGAAGAAACATGAATGTCTCAATGCCTTGTGTCATCCCCAAAAGGAAAACATGAGACAAAATGAAAGGAAAAGAAAAGATGAAAAATATTTTGGGTCAACATGGAAGAGACATGAATGTGTCGATGCCTTGCGTCATCCCCAAAAGGAAAAAAACAAGACAAAAATTGAAAGATAAATGAAAATAAAAGGTAAGGACCAATGAAAAGGAAAAAAGTTTACAACATTTAAAAGAATGTAGGGACATATAGAGGAATGCACATAGAGATGAAACATCAAACAATATGAGGGATCACATTACTCACATGTAATCAACCAAAAAGACAAGAAAAAAGGAAATAAAAAAGACTAGTAAAACACATTCGAGTCAACCATCTAGCAAATCATCTACATCCCAGTCTTGTTTAGTATATGCGGAATGCAAATTACTAGCGATAGGGATCATGTCAAGTGTTGTACTAGGAGAATCACTAGGTTCAACACGTGATGAATCACTTAGTTTAGGAGGATCATCATGGTTGTTATTGTCTAAGCTCACATAAGAGGAAAATAAAAAATTCAACTCATTATGCACTTCCTCATCAATTTTAGTAGTTTCTTCATCATCATCCAAGTTAATTACAATAAGAGAATGAATGATAATATCCATAGAAGGTGCTGGTCCTTATTGTGTTGGAGACATAGGATTTTTTGGTTCTGTAATGGAGGAGGCTCATCATTTATTGCTTCTATCAAATTCAGATTTTGATTTTCTATGTTCTCTTCATTCATCTTTTGAGCAATAGCATGGCATCTATGTGTACGATCTCTAGCATTTCTAT
>VDFB02300987.1:0-61704 GCA_007258455.2 Sequoia sempervirens
AAAATATATCAGTAAAAAGTCGATAAAACTCTGATTCAATCTTCCTAACACAAATATTTATAGTATTTAATAATAATTTTATTTCTATTACATAACTGATCTGAAATTCAGAAATAACTGGTAGAAATGTTGAGGCTACTTGTTTCCTCAGAGAGCAGTGTGAAAATTGGGGTTACTGGGCTACTCTGGGAGCATATTGTAACTAAAAACGTTTTGGATAATAGAGTTACTGACTAATTTATCTTTGTAAGCCATCACTTCTAATCTCTTTTATTTTTCTCATAGAATTCTATATTAATCTAAGCTTTGTTAAGAATCTACTTTGAATACCCTCTACTGAGGCATCTCAAAAATCAGCTTTGTTCAGAATCTACTTTGAATACCTTCTACTGAGGCATCTCGAAAATCAGCTTATGACTTGTGTAGGTATGCACTACAAGGATTGCAAAAAAATCCATAACTGATGAAACAAGTTAGTTTCTTAAGAAACAATTTTGTACTTTTGTCATATGAATCCATGACAGTATTATTATTTGCTTCGTATTCGTAAGTGAAAGGATTCTATTATCTGTGTTAAATTCATACCATACAAAGATCAGCAGTTTGTGGTTGGTTGCTTATTAGTTTGGCATGTATGTGGGCTTATCATACACTTTCGAATACTAATTATGAGATATCTAATTAGAAGCTCTACAGAAACATTGAGCTAAAGTCAAGTTAAACTTGTAAAGAATGATAGGTGTAGCACCCAAGTTCTACTGATATAGGCATATATGTATAGCCCAAGTACGAGCACGCAAATGATGAGTATATCATACACTTTCGAATACTAATTATGAGATATCTAATTAGTAGCTCTACAGAAACATTGAGATAAAGTCAAGTTAAACTTGTAAAGAATGATAGGTGTAGCACCCAAGTTCTACTGATATAGGCATATATGTATAGCCCAAGTACGAGCAGGCAAATGATGAGTATATTTCCCAAAATGTTATGGTTTTAAGCTTTATCCAGTTATGTCACATCTTGAACTGGAAATAGCTATTGTCCGATTTGTTTAGGTGTTCCTAAAGAAGCTACTCAGGCCATTTCATCTGTGGCTCTGGTGGTCTCTACACAGGTTGACATATTTCAGAGGTACTGCATGAGGATAAAGAGTTGCACCTTGGGGAACTCTATTTTCTTCTTGCTAACAGAAAGCTAGACTTTGTGCTAACCGATTCTGATATGGCAGCTATGTTTCTCAAGGCCAATGGTGCCACACAGCAGAGGAGGAAATCTAAGGATAAATTTCAACCTCTGTTTGATATTCATTTACAGGATTAGGGAGATAAGCCTTCCTCTGTTTGTTGCTTGTCAAAACCTATGCCAACTGTAGCAATCAGTGTCAGGAAACAGAGAAGACAATCTAAGTTGGAGACAATTTTTGATGGTTTATAATATATGATACATATTGTAAATTTATATCTTTCATTCATTTGGGTTTATAATCTCTGTATGATACTATAAATTTATACTCATTCTTCCATCTGGGTTTATAATCTCAATATGATACATTATAAAGTTACATGCATTCATTCATTTGGGTTTTCTTATCCATGCATTTTTCCAATGTAAATACAAGTGGAAAGCTGCTATTATTTACATTCTGTGTTTATTTTTATTCTGAGGGCAACTACATTTGCATCAGTCAATGACTCAATTACTCCACATTTCCATGGTTCTAAAAATACTTGATTCAGGGAAAGCAGTGGTGTTAAAGATTCATCTCATGTGTGTGAAATACTTCTTGAGGGATGCCTGCGGACCGTGGCCCACTAGTAAACTTTCTGGGAGATAACCTACATGGCATAGGCTCAATTCACGGCATGGCTATCTAAAAATTTGCCCCCCACTCCCTCAACTCCCGAATTGATAGTTTTACCTGACAAAGAAAACTAGTATAAACTCTACCCTGCCCTTATCCTAGGAGCTCTACTATTAGTAGCAGAATCATCCTGTGTAATGGTTGCTATATTTGAATGGCTGCCTTCATATCTTCACAAATCTTCTTACAGTGTCCATTGAAAATCTTCCACTTCAGGTGCACAATGAATCGCTGCACTAAACCCTTATAGGACTTCATCCTCACGAGCCACTTTAAAATGACACACTGCGGCCTTCTTAATGATTACTGGACATGAATAAAATGGGTTTGTTGGCAACACATTAGAAATTCCTTAAAAGAGGCATGCTCTCATGGAATGTAATGATTGCTGGACATGCGTAAAATGGATTTGTTGACAACACTTTTGAAAGTTTAAGCTGTCCATGTTATGTGATTGGCAAACTGTAAACCTAATTTCGATGACATTTGTCACAGTCCTTTCTGTAATGGGACATATTGGCAAGTGTAAACCCAAATCTAGCCAACTATTATCATTTGAGAAATGCAAGGATCTTATTACTGAGATATTGGGGCATTATATTTTTTTTATGTTGGAGTTGATTATTTAATTGATGAGAATCAAAATAAAATTATTTGAGTTCATTTTTTAAATTGAATTTTGTTCTATTTTTTTAATAGCATTCAAGGTCAAAGAGATAAAAAAAATTTGTATTTATCAACACAACTCAATTTCTATTGACAATGACCAAATCTCTACCAATTTTCTATAAACTTGTAGCTGCAGGCTACTAACAAAACTTAACTTTAGAAAATTTGTCTATTAATTGTAGGTGGTCTAAAAGCATAAAATAAAATCCATGGAAAGCCATAAGTAACTAGAACAAACAAGGGAATCCTTCAAGCAAACAATACTAAATTAGTGGATAGTCATAGTTGAACAAGCAAGAAAATTGAGCCTACTGTTTAGAAAAACAAGACAAGGTATATTCAAATTACCTTTGCCCTAGAGTTGGTCCTTCTATGTTCTCTTCTTATGGTTTTATTGTCAAAAACTTTCCAAGGGTAATTGTCAAAAATTCAAAATCAAGCAATAAAGCAAGACTACACCCATTTAAAATAAAAGTGTTTAACAATATTTTTCTTGACCATTTGAAAAACCAATCCAATGCAATAGTACAAAGATCATGTCAATTATTTAGACAATTATGACAAAACACTGACCCTCCCAGTAAATGTGAATAAAACCATCTTTAACATGATAGTCTACTTTACACAAATAAATGAATGTAGTAAAATAGTAAAAAAGAAGTCCAAATAAAAAACTATAGAACAATTACAAATGAATCTAGTTGTTGTTGTATTCCTCTTAATGATTTCAAATATGCTCATAAAAGTCAAGAAATAAATACTAAAATCCTAAAAGGAAATTCAAATTCTCTACTTCCAAGCATAATGTTTATGTATTTTTTTTGTTTTAAAGACTTCTTTTTATATTGCCCATGAATGATGCTCTTGACTATCTCACATGTCTTATTGTGGCCAATAAATATCATGAAACAATAAAACCCTAATTTTTTTAGCCTTCTCCATAGTTGTAATTTTTGTCTACCTTTTATTCTACCAATTTGACGCTAACAAAACTAAATGTATATGTTAAAAATTTAATAAATTAGCAAGTTGTATGCACTAAACATTGCAAACTAAATTTAAGCAAGAATATCCCAAATTTTGTTTGGTTGGAATATCTAGTGCAGATCAAATTTCATGAGTCTTATTAGACCAATGAAGTTTGCAATCGATACACATTTAATTACACATTCTCATTCAACCATTTGAATTTACACAAGAAAATTTAGTTGCAATATCAATTTTATTATTGTGTTCAAAGCAAATTTCATAGGCATACAATTTCTTTGCAATCAAAATTATCTTGTTCGCTTTTCAAGATTATTGTTTTCTTTGCTTATGCACACCAAATTTTCACTTAGATCACCATCAAATTGTGCTAATCTATGTTTTTCTTATTTCCCCTACACCTATATCAACTTTGTATATTAATTCCTTATTTCTCCAGGAAAATTCTACTTTTTCATGTGCACCCCTTCTCACTTCTATAGTTGTGTGGCATTTTCTTTTGTTGCATGTACTCTGCAATATGAGTGACCCCTCTACTCTTCCCCTATTGACATCCTCACCATCATCACCAAATTAAACCACATCTGCAAATGAGCAAAAAGTCAAGACAAATGAACAAGATAAAAATGAATTTTTTTTGGATGATGTGGATTGCCCATTCACCTAGATTTTCTTACATCAAACACATCAAGTAAGAAAAATGTTCCATGAGTGTGCTACTCATGAACATTTTGGCAATGTTGGAATTGAAATTCCATACTTCACCAAATTTGAAGCATTGAACCATGAAGCTTCATTAGCTGCACTATTCTTCCAACATACCAAATATTCCCAATACTCCTTCTTGCTTATTGTTTTTTCTATACAAGAATCAATTACTTAGTCAATTTCTTCAAACTTCAAGTCTCTGAAATTTGATGTACCCATTCATGTGCATCCAACAAATCTGATTGCATACACTACTATCCACTTATTTCTCCTTCATAATACTTATACAAATCAACAACATTAAATATTGTATAAATATCTATACCTATTGGAAGATCAATTTTATAAGCATTTGATGAAAAGTTTACAAAAATCTTACATGAGGGCCTATTTTCTTCCACTTCAACTTGTTATATGTTCCATGTGGGAATCTCTCCTTCTGCAAATGTACTATCACCAACTCGCCAATCTAAAACTCCTACACTCTTTTATGCATATTAACATACTCCTTATATTTATTGGCACTCTTTTCCAAGTTCTCCTTCATTTCATTCTGCAAGTCATGGATATATTTAGAAAAGCAATCCACTACAACACTTTTTCTACCCAAATATGTACTATCCCTCAACTCATCAACACCCCTGGGGCTGTACACATACACAATTTGAAATGGACTATTTCCCACACTTTGATTGACCAAATTATTGCATGAAAACTCTTGTGCCAATGCCAAATCTCATTGATTTATTTTGTCACCAACCAAACACCTAAAAAAATTACTCATACTCTAATTCACAACTTTGGTTTGACCATTTGTTGGAGGATGCTAGACTGAGATAGGGATATGGATAGGGATGCGTAATTACCTTGCTTTTTATTGCTCATTTTTTGTTTGAATAAATTTTTACCCCTCTTTTAGTTAAAATCCATTGTCCACTAGGTGATCCCCCCAAAAGTGGCTAAGTGAGAAAGTCATGCCTCTATCTAGGCTCTCACTGCACAATGAGAAAGTTGAGCCACATCTACAAGCTCCCATTATACTAACCACAACATGATCAATATGATATGCTAATGTTGTGCTAAATGTTAAAATGTTAATGCCAATGCCCATAAAATAATACCAAATAAATAATGTTGATGTCAAATAAAAGTAATGCTAATGTAAATGCCACACTTCCTAGGATATATACACCATCATCACTAAGAACAGAACATGTTGACCTATTGGGGAAAATCATGGTAGGAAAGAGGGGCTCACAATACAAGAAAGGAATCCCTAATCCTAGAATTTCCTCAATAGAGGAATGGCTCATTCTAGGAAACCTAGGATCCCAAAGTAGATTGACTATCAACACAAAGGTGAGTCAATTCTCAACAAGGGAGACCTAGGAATATTCCTTAGGAATTGAAGGGTTTACCACCAAGCAAAATCTTGGAAAAGACAACTTAACATTCAACTCACAAAACCTAGTAATGCAAGCCAAATAATGAGTGCAAATGACAAAATTAAGTAACAAAAAGTTAGGATGTATGTATCTAGGAAGTATGGAAATGTAAAAATTCTATCAATATATGCATAGGAGGACTAAGATGCCCTTATTGTCTTCTTAGTCCCACTACTATTTTTTGGGGAAAACACAAAATCTTTAGATTTCGGAACTGGATTTGAAGGAATGTCTAAAAAATGCCTCTAGGAGGTCTAAGATGCCCTTACTATCTTCTTAGTCCCAATCCAAATTTCTATAATTTCAAAATGTGATCCTAGGGTCCAAGGTCTGTATTTCCTTCTTCTCAAATCTTAGGTCTTGAAACTTCCAAATTTGGTCTGTGGGTGACTTTGCATGAAGATGACAAATTTGCAATGCAAGTTTGTAACATTGTAGTTTTGCACTCTAGATGATCTTCAACCTAGATCTGCAAACACAAACACACAAGAGAAGAAAAACTTGTTGATTGTTAGTAAATGGGGGTTTTCCGTGGTCAAACCCCTTATTGGTAATTAAACCTTAAAATGAAATGGAACAATGAAGGGAAATGATGAATGAACAAAGTGCTATGTTGCAACTCACCAAACCTTTGTTATGAAATTTGCAAACTTGTGTGAAGTGGCTAGCTTGAATGTGGATCTTGAATTGAAAGAATTCTTGATAGATCTTGACTTGAATTTTTTGCTTGAATCAAAACTCTACATCACAAATGTTACCTCAAAAACACACATGATGCAGGAATATCTTTGACATGATGCTTGAATCTTGATGATGGCTCCAAGTGTTTGATGAATTGCTCTTAAATTTTCTCTTGATCACAAACTTTCTATAATACATGAATACTCAAGTTGCTAGGATGAAAATGAATGAAACAACCTTGTATTTATACTTATCCATGCTTAATATCCTCAAATTACACCACTACAATCCAACATATGAATTCATTAATAAAAGGAGGCTAAATCCCACCAAGATTTGAAATTAAATCCCAAAAATAACTTGAGTACTAAGATTCCCTAGGTGGCATCTTAGTTCTGAGGCTTGAAACTCGAGGCATAGACCCCAAAAAGGGGCCTTTTAAGGTGGCTTTAAAATCAAGGTCCTAATACCTTTGGAGGAAAAAGATGCCCTAGGTGTCTTATTAGTCCTAGTCCAAAAATCAAGGACACAACCAAAATCATTAAATTATCATTTATCCTTTGATGTTTGTCAGGATTGGCCATAAAAAGATACAATTTATTAGGCTTGTGGATGCTAAATAGGACCAATTAAGACATAAATAAGGATAAATAAAGAAAGGCAGACCCAAACAAGTGTGAAAATTAAAGGGTATGGATTTTCCTACACCACATTTAGCCCCCACTTTTTGGAGAGGATGAACCTACTTCAAACTCAGACTAAAGTAGCCAACCATGCAATCAAGAGGGGTTCAAATGTATGAGTGCTAGTAAGATAGGATGACAATAACCAAGAGGGTGGCCAAGTCCTGAGGATCAAGATCCTATGACAAACCAACATAGGCACAAAGGAACACACTTTTAGATGATATCTGAAGCCATAACCAGATTGCCAACATACACAATCAAAGATAGAAAAGGAAAAAGAGAGAAAAAAAAGAAGAAGAATGCAATGGATCAAGCTTTGACTGGCCATCCAATGCACTATGGACCGTGTCTAGGCCGTTTCTCTAGAAAAAGGTTTACAAGTGGAACACAATGTCCACTATGCAAACAAATGCATGCTCACAAGGGCTAGTGAAGCTAGTTGTCCACTAGGTGATCCCCAAGAGATCCATATCAAAGTCATACCCCCACAACTATGATAAGGACAAAAATAAAATGCATGCTCACAAGGGCTAGTGAAGCTAGTTGTTCACTAGGTGAGCCCCAAGAAACCATATCAAAGCCATACCTCCATAACTTTAATAAGGTACAAAAAATGCAACGCAACTAGAAAGAGGGATGTTTAAATGGATCTTGTTTAGTTCATGTGATATCTTAATCTTAGGGGAAATTGTTCCTAATCTCTCCAAGAGAGGACCAATCAAAGGATAAAAGATTCACAACTTAGGGAATGTAGTGTGTCACATCACCACTAAGAGGAATGTAATATGTTAAGATGGAACAAGAACTTGAAGGACATTACTCCCAATGTCACCACAACTCGAGAAAAACACATCTCATGAAGTAAGAAAATCACATCAAGGAACATGAAAAAAAATGCAAATGAAATCATGCCAACATAATGCTAATGTATGCCTCCACTTTAAAGAAATTGCTGAAAACCATGCTGTAAGCAGTTACTTTAAAGTAGAAAAACATGAAAAAGAAAATAGAAGAGGGTTGCCCCCAGAAACACATAAGGGATCTACAAATTTGGGGTCAAAATGTTCTTGCTACAATGATATAAGAGAGCTAGGAATTGTCATCATTCCCCAAATACACATAGAACTGGAAGAATGACAGAAAGAGAGAAAAAAGAAAGAAAAACCTTTTGGGTTAACATGGAAGAAACATGAATGTCTCAATGCCTTGTGTCATCCCCAAAAGGAAAACATGAGACAAAATGAAAGGAAAAGAAAAGATGAAAAATATTTTGGGTCAACATGGAAGAGACATGAATGTGTCGATGCCTTGCGTCATCCCCAAAAGGAAAAAAACAAGACAAAAATTGAAAGATAAATGAAAATAAAAGGTAAAGACCAATGAAAAGGAAAAAAGTTTACAACATTTAAAAGAATGTAGGGACATATAGAGGAATGCACATAGAGATGAAACATCAAACAATATGAGGGATCACATTACTCACATGTAATCAACCAAAAAGACAAGAAAAAAGGAAATAAAAAAGACTAGTAAAACACATTCGAGTCAACCATCTAGCAAATCATCTACATCCCAGTCTTGTTTAGTATATGCGGAATGCAAATTACTAGCGATAGGGATCATGTCAAGTGTTGTACTAGGAGAATCACTAGGTTCAACACGTGATGAATCACTTAGTTTAGGAGGATCATCATGGTTGTTATTGTCTAAGCTCACATAAGAGGAAAATAAAAAATTCAACTCATTATGCACTTCCTCATCAATTTTAGTAGTTTCTTCATCATCATCCAAGTTAATTACAATAAGAGAATGAATGATAATATCCATAGAAGGTGCTGGTCCTTATTGTGTTGGAGACATAGGATTTTTTGGTTCTGTAATGGAGGAGGCTCATCATTTATTGCTTCTATCAAATTCAGATTTTGATTTTCTATGTTCTCTTCATTCATCTTTTGAGCAATAGCATGGCATCTATGTGTACGCTCTCTAGCATTTCTATTTCTTTTATTATCGTTTTCATGTTGTGTTTGTGTAGGAGCAGGTTTTCCAACCATTGGTTCCTTTTCTTGTTGTGAGGGGAGAACAAAAGAAACCATGGAAGATTGTTCAACCACTTTCTCTTTGGCTCTATAAATTTCCTTAGGAGGTAGATTAGGAATTTCTTGGTTTTCTATTGGCATTTTGTAGGAAATGGGCAAGGGATTTTTTTATGGATGGGTCTTTGTTAGGTAGAAGGGATTTAAGCTCAATATTGTTTTCTTCAAGGAGAAGAGGTTTGACCATAGGTGGAGGAAAATTTTCAAGGGATAACCTAGCTATGAATTTTTCTTTAAACTTTTGGTAGGATAGGAAAAAGAAGTCCTCATGGGGTCTTATAGGTTCCATGGGCACAGGCCAAAAATAATCTAAGTAAAAATTTCCATGGCAAGATGGAGGTCTAAAGCCACTATGGTTCACAATGAATATTTCATTGCCGACTGGAAAATTTAGGCACATACGGACAATTGATGGGACCACATTCATGGAGTGAAGCCATTTGTAGCCTAACTTCACGCAAAATTGATCTGAATTAGAGATTATAGAGAATGATACATTTAATTTCTTTTGTCCTACTTGTAAATGGAGTGTGATCAAGCCCATCATAGCATGAGCAAAACCATAATCCATGCTTTCGGTTTATCTATCTATCTTGAGTGAGTTTATGCACATATAAGAATTCCTCTATGATCACATTCTCTCCACCAACAGGATCAATTAAAATCCCAAGGGTGGGCTTGTAATTGATTCTGTTGGCTATGTAAAGAGGACCGTCAGGTGCATTTTTTATTGTTTCTTTTGTAGAGAAAGTAATGTCAATGGGCATTATTGTTTTTTGTTTACGAGGTTCAATTTCAATCACTCCTATCATTGTACTAATATGACTTTGTTCATTAGTATCCATAGGATTTTGTTAATCATCATCCATAGGATTGTGTTCATTATTGTTCATGTTATCATTATTTGTGTCAACACTCATGTCACATTGAGATTAATTTCACTAGCCTTGAGAAATGAAATATTGTGGTTAGGCATAGGATTGGTAAAGATTTAAAAGTTTTGGTGAGGAGGAGCTACATATTTATTAAAAAATTATTCACACCTCCAAATTGAATATGATTGGAATCAATGAGGTCTTCTACAAGATGTTTAAGACACTTGTAATGATCTATATCATGACCTTTTGGTTGGTGATAAGAATAATAGGAATTGTGTCTAAATCTTGAAGGTAATGGCTTGCTAAGGTCAATAGGTCAAATAGGAGGTAAGATAAGCATGTTCTTGTTTATTAGCTGAGTCATGATATTTTGAAGTGTGTTGTCTTTGTGGATTCCCAAATATATAAGGATCTGTAGACATCGAAAATATACAGATTGATATCACACTCTGATCTACTAACATCGTTTCTTCCTAAATCATCCCTCGGTCTAACTGTTTAATCAAATTCCCTTATCTGATTAAATTCATCAATATTCGTCTCTTAATTAAATAAATTATTTTTGTCTAATTAAGTCACTTTCCCTTGTTAATTAAATCAATTCATCTGATCTAATTATTCCTATTTTAATTAAATAATTAATTTATTTGATTAAATCTCTAAAAGTCTATCTATTAAATTAAATAAATTAAAACCTTATTTGATTTAATCTAACACCATCCCTTTTAATTAAATAAATCAAAATCTTTATTTAATTAGCCTCTTATCATATTCCTCTCTTTTTGATTTAAATTAATCCAAAAATCTAAATCAAATTGTCAAATTAGCTAAATATCCCCTTAAATTAATCAAATCCTGATTAATTTAATCCTAATCATTCAAATCCTCTAGATTTTGCAACTTGCACAATTAAATCATTTATTTGATTTAATAATTCCCTATTTTCATTCAAAAGGCATCTTAAGTGGAAATATTCCCTCAAATTTGAAATTTCCCCAAAAGGACTTGTCCATCCAAAAAGTACTGAAGCTCTTACATTGTCTCATATGTTCCCACTTGGTACTTAATCCCATTTTTCATCCCCTCTAAACATGTCATCTCATCAAATTCAAATTTCAAACTTGGCACATTCCTCAAAACTTGCTCAACCTTCATCCTCTCACATGTTGACAAGTGGCATCATATCATTGGTTGAATCTTTGTCCCACATTGATCAAATTTGGACATCTCTTCAACTTATCAATCTATAAATAAAGAGCTTATATCCTTATTTCATCATCCACATCTCAAGCAAAGTTACCATGCTAAAATACTTAGCAATTCTCATCCATCTCATTGAATCAAAGCTAGGTTTTTGAAGATTTCCTAGCTTGGAGCACTCATCACTCTTCATCAAAGTGGATCACAATCTTCATCAAATCATCAAAGCTAGCATTTGAGTTGGGAAAGGGCCAATTTTCACATCAAATTGGCACCAACTTCCTCAAGAGATCAAGAATTTACATTGCTTTCATAGGATTTAACCTCTTTTATTGATTTATCATTGTATTACTTTCATTTTCCTATTTTGAGCATTGATAAATGAATTTTTTGGATCCATGAGCCGACCCCAGGATTTTAATCTTCATCAGGTTTGTTTTGTTGGCGATTGGCGCGAGTTATCTGGTAGATATAGTCGCAGCCATAGATTTTGAAATATTTACATTGAAACAATTTTGTTTCCAAATTTTATACCTTTATTAGGCTGAATATTTGTATTAAGATTCATCAACATTCCCGATATCCCAGATGTTAATCCAGGATGGTTTCTAAGCATTCATGACCGATTATTGAGAACTTATGTTTTGATCAAAGGCATATGGATGGCAATTTATGAGAATGAATGATACCCAGGAGAGCTTTAAATGCTCAATGCATGTAGTAATTTTTCTGAAAATCTGCTATAGTACTTCTGAAGCTTAGCAATGATAGCGTATCTTTCTTTTTCTTAAAGCTTTATTCATGTTGTGGTTTGATGAGATTGGTTTGCATAGCAAGGAATCGGCTTGAGTATTTGATGATCAATACTTTAAGAGTTCAACATTTTCTTTTAATATGACAGGAAGAGACTGAAAAAAACTTCAAAGCAGTGTACCTAATATTGATTTGTTTCTCATATACCTTGATTTCGAAATCTGTCACAACTTGCAGATTGCGCCTACTACTGGAAACTGTCTGCTGAGAGTTAATGCATGGAAGTCGATTGAGAATTAATATAGATTTGTTTTTCATGTACCTTGACTTCAAAATCTGTCATATCTTGCAGATTGCGCCTACTACAGAAAACTATCTGCCGAGAATTAATACACATGGATTGTCTTAGAAGAAGCGCCACCAAAATTAGAAGAGAGAAGCTATCACATTTTCAGTCTGCCACATACCTCTTGCCTCACATTTTGCTGTGACAGATTTAAGCAAATAATGCTAACTTTTTTATTGGACATATGCTTTATAAAAATGTGTTGTTTAGGTATTTGAAGATATATTCAATAGTTGTGAAGATGCTTCGGGATAGCTATCAAAATTTATCCATCATGTTTCACCATTAGGTTCATTTTGAAATTGCAAAATTTATGAACTTACAAAAGTTGGATTATTTTGAAATGGTCAATGTTTGATTAAGATAATACTTTGAAAGAATTGTTCTTTTAAGTTAATCCATTGATATGATTTATTAAAGTTTTCTATCATAAATCATTTTTCATCCTTATGACCATAGTTAAAAATTTGAAATTTATGGTGATGTTTCTTTAAAAAAAATGGCCTATTCTTTGTGATTTATTGATTCATTCAATATCTTTAGAGATGAAAGATATGATAAGAGAGAAGAGAAAGTGTAACAAGTGTGATGTCTTTTCAAATAAATGATTTAAATTCTTCATTTTATTATCATCACTTAGGATCATAGTATTGATTGAAGTTGAAATAAATTGAGTTCTCACACAATCTATCTTTTTCTTTTATAGGTACAAGGAAAGCGAAAAGTCAACAAAGGTACAAAGCGAAGGAGGAGGCTAGCAAACGAAAACGAAAGGAGGAGAATTTTTTTTGAAAACACAAAGTGTTTTTAAACGCTTTAAGTGTTTGATCAACACTACTTCATGAAATTGTTTATCTTTTCAGAACACTAATTTTCATTTGGGTCTAAAACAAACAATTTGATTTTCATTGCAAAGGGCTTAAAATGAATCTTAGGACAAACTCACTAGATTTTTTTTGAGGTTAAGAATTGAACAATCAAAACTCACACTTCATTTTGGTGCTTAAAATGAACTCACAATTGCTTTGAAGGGTATAAAATCTAACAAGTGCTTGAATTCAGGTGATCTTTTGTTCCTTTGAGTGTATCCTCTCCACTTGCGCTTCGTGCGATCTAGGGTGCAAGAGAAACACCCAAAATATATTTTATTGCTTTAAAACACTTCATTTTGGGCTTAAAAATTGAACATCTTGTGCAAGTGTGAGTAGGGGCATTTTCGCGTACATTCTCTTTCTTTGTGCCATCAAAGATCGATCGAGTTACGGATTGTGTCTTTGCTCGCTTTTGTTTATCTTAGAGGGCCTGCCTTGGGGAAAAAGTACTCACCCAAGGGACGACTCAACCGGTAACACTCTAAAGCCAAGAGTATTTCTAGCTGGGATATAAATCTGGGTATTGGTTAAATGCCATTATCACGTGGTTGGCTCCGATAGGATGGATCCGAAAGGGGACTTTATGCCCAGATGGGTCACACCTCCACCTAATCCGAGAAAGTCCTTACTAGGAACCCATGTGCTAAAGAATTTGCCAAAATCCTTAATCTATTTGTTGGTGCAAGAACGCTCAAGCCACCCCACACTCTTACCGTCTTCTAGTAGAGGACATGGAAAGCATGCCATGGGAGTTTCATGGGTGTTGATGGTTGGCTGCCCCATATAAGTGAGTGTCATGGAGGGGAGCCAGTGGGGTCAAGCATCTAACCATTCACGCTAGAGATAAGCGTAGCTGGACTTGTCCAAGTGGGAATCCAACAAATATTGTCTTACACATCCATAGGGCTTGTAATTGTTCTTCATTTGAAAACACAGTGTTGTATTCGAAAACATTTTGCAAACAAACATTCAACATGATTCTCAAAATTTCAAACCCTCTTGAAGACAAATATCATTGACTCAATCCATATGTTACTGCTTTCCCTGGGGATTTACATCCTTAGAGGTTCCTAAGCATTGGATTATACCTCAATTTGTCTTCTTGAGTAAACAATAGGAAAACCCTTGCCTTAAGTTCATTAAATTTCCACATAAAATATCTTGTGGGGTTTTAAGAAATTAAGACATTGGACATCTTAGTTTGAAACTTTAATCAAAGAGAGTTTTTTGGTAAAATAAAGCCATTAAACAAAGATAAGCAAAATGAACTTTCATGTGTGTTGAAGACTCCAAATCCCAAAGCAAAAATCATTGAAAATCCAAAAATGAAAGCTCAAAAGAAATCAATCCTTGGTTACAAAGGTCTTTAGGAAGCATATGCATGATCTTCAATACCTAGGTCTAGGAAAACAAAGTGGTATTTTTAGGTTCATCTAGGGATCAAAAACAAATCAAACCTCTTTCATTCATCTTTCAAAAACATCAAAATTCATCTCACAAATCATCTTTTGAAAAACCTTGAAATCATTCTTGAAGTGCTAGGCTCTATGACAAAATCAAGCAAACACCAAAATCATTAAGACCAAATCCTTGAAAACATTTATCAAAACACCTTTGGCTAGGCATGTGTAGATGCATCCTTTTGCATATACTTAGTCAAAGTTATCAAAAACATCTTATCTAACTTAGTGTATGTAGATGAATCCTTCTCCATATACTTAGTTAAACAATCATCTTGTTTGGTTAGGTGTGGGTAGATGCATCCTTCTCCTCACACATATCCAAATCATCATCCTTTGAACACAACTATCCTCTAGATCATTATCAAACATCTTAGGGTCTTTTTGTTCAAAATCAAAATCAAAATCCAAATCAAGATCAAGGACAGAATCTCAAAATCCAAAAAATCAAACCAATCAAAAAATCCAAAGCCTAGTATTTCATTCAAGATCTATCAAAAGCCAAAACATCCATAACACCCATCTTTAAACATCACCATCGTATCATCACCACATTTGATCCTAAAAGCATCCTAAAACTTTCACTTTGGGACATAAAATAGAGATTAATCCAAAGAATCAAGAGATTCATCTCCCATATTCTTGAAGATTGATCCCCGTTTTATGGTTCTAACTAGATCTCAATACAAGAAGAGTATGGAAGCCAACAAAGAAACACCCACTTCAAGTGATCTTAGCCAAACCACTCCTGAAATGAATTCCATTGGGGATGGAAATCTCACAATTAACCTTCCAACATCATCACAAAACCCACAAGAAGAAAACCAAGGAGAGGACCCTACTTTTGGAATGTCTCGCGAGGAAATGACATAAATGCTCCAAAATCTGGACAACCATAGAATCATCAACATCATGATGAGACTTAACCCTTCGTTGTACATGCTTGAACTAGCAAAACAAGGGGCCAAGTTGCCTTCGAATTTTGATGTAAGCACTATAGTAGAGACATCTTTCCCACCAATCTCATCCACCATCCCCATCTCATCTACACCTCCATCTCAAAACGTCACGGAAAATATCCCGCAAATCACAACATCATTTTCTCCGACTCAACCCAATGTTAACAAGGGAAACACATTCCTCAATGAATAACCAAAACTTGGACGCAAACACCATAGTGGAACAAAACATCCTCCATAATCCATTACACCAAAATGTTCCTCTCACTTTACATTATGACCCATCATCAACATCTTTTCATGGAGCACCACAAATCCCCCTCCTCACAAATTCACAAGAGGAGGGAGACATATTCGGACCAGGGGGCATTTTCAACACCACAACACTCTCACAAGGATTCACCCCCCTTACATTTCCACTTCTCACACCATCACCATTATCATCAACACCACTCCTTGGTTTAGGGCTTCCCCCTCTACCGAGTATCAATCAAAACAACATCCCAACCATCAATCAAAACATTTTTCCAAATGCTTAAAACTTATTGTTGACATCACACCAACAAATGACAAACACACAAGCAATGGCAACATCATCAAACACCCCCAAAACATTGCAAAGCATGGTCTCTCAAGGGCCAATCACATCAACGATACCACTTTCCACATCAACAACACCATCCACCAATCACCACATCAACACGACAACACCATCCACCAACCAAATAATCAACACAACATCATCATCTACCACCATTCTAAATCCACCACCACCTCCACCACCACCAATGTTCACCACATCAAACCAATTCAATGCAACATTACAATCCACTTTTCAAAGAGGATACCAACAAGTGCAGAAACAAAAAGCCGTGCAACAAGCCGCTCAAGCTGCGCAAGTTGCCAAAGCCGCACAAGCCACATTACAAGCGCAACAAGCACAACAAGTCAAAGCTTTATTACAAAAAAAACAACAACAACAAGCCGCCCAAGCCGCACAAGCATTACAAGCACAAAGAGTCGCTCAAGCACAACTTTTATTACAACAACAAGCCGCACAAGCACAAGCAGCACAAGCGCAAGCCCAAGCTCAAGCACAATCTCAATATCAAGCACAACAAGCACAAGCTCAAGCACAACTTCTTGCACAAGCAATGCAAATACAAGCATATCAGCAAGCACTAAAGCAATACCAAGAGCAACAAGAAGCAGCAGAATTGGTAGCCCAACAACAAGCATTGTGGGAACAACAACAAGCAGAACAACAAGCATTGTTAGAACAACAACAAGCGCACCAGCAAGCCAAACAACAAGCATTGTTGGAACAACAAAAAGCACAACAACAAGCAAAAATCATAGCGCAACAACAACAAGAGCAACAACAAGCATTGTTGATCCAAAAGCAAGTAGAAGCCTACTTCGCCCGCCACAACATACCGATACCATTGAACAATGCACCTACCAACCCATCCATCCAAACCATGATTGCAACACCCCAAAACACATTCATCCCACCCCCTGATCCTTAGAATGATATGACAACACAACTCAAGTTGCTCTCGCAACAAGTACTCAATCTTCAATCAGGGCGAACAACCAAAACGCAAAGCAACTTGTCTCCCTATCCATTTGATAGGAGCTTAGAAATGAAACCATTCCCTAATGGATTTGAAATCCCCAAATTTGACAAATATTGAGGGACAGGAAACCCTAAAGATCACATCAGGGAATTTCAGGTTCATTGCATGGAAGTCTCATATGACGATATGTATCTGATGCGGCTATTTCCTAAAATCTTGGCGGGTCCCGCTATAGAATGGTTCTCTCGCTTACCTACAGGCATTAGAACATTCCAAGAGATTACAAGTGCATTCATTAAGAACTACACAGGTAACATTGCAATGGATGTTAGTCTCAAAGAACTATACGCTCTAAAACAAGGGAAGAATGAATCTTTCGCTTCATTCCTTCAATGATGGCGATCCAAGGCCAATCAGAGCAAATGGACCATGCCAGAAGAACAACAAGTCTACACAATCATAGCCAATCTTGAAATTCGTCTATCATTCCATCTCAAAGTTCAGGGTATCACCACATATGATCAATTGATCTCCAAGGTGCTTAGCATCGAAAGAGCCCTTGTGACTCAACCCATCGAATCAACATCATATCACGAACTGCAAAACAACCGCCTGTCATCAAAATACAATGATAAACCTCGCACATGGGCGAGAAACAAAAACATCACTAATGATGGTGTCGTAGATTCCAAGGTGGTCATTAGTGGTCCGCGCTAAAACACATCCACACAACAAATCCAAACACCAAATCAAAACATTCATCACACAACACATCAATCCAACAATAATCCCACCATCAATAACCTCAATGACCAAAGAGGACCACCTCAATGTAAACATACCCAAACGAAAATACACTACTTTGGGGAACCACTTGAGGACATCATGAAAAAGCTAATCGACGAAAAACTCATCCAAGCTCCTACATTTGAGAATTATCAAGAACCTAATGTCAAACCTCCTTGGTACAATGAAAATCAACTATGTGAAGTTCCACAAAATAAAAGGCCACACCACAAAAAATTGTATGAGACTCAAGAACATCATCCAAGATCTCATCGACAAAAGAATCATAAATGTGGGAAGCACCTACGGGAATCGGGATCTTAAAATCTACACGAATCCGATGCCGAATCATGGCAACAAAGGGAATAACAAGGATAAAGGAAAGGGCAGTGTAAATCATGTATATGAAATAGTTGTTGCCAACCTCAATGAAAACTGCATGGTCATCACCATCAAGGGCGCCCATGCCAAAGATTGTGGAGTCACCACAAGAGGCGGTAAAGTCACCATTGCAGGGTCATCCCAACCCAATAGAGTCCCTACATCAAGAGTCGTTCCGTATAGCTACAATGTCATAGACCAACTCAAAAGAACACCAGCACACATCTCCATCATGGAGTTGTTAAAAATATCATCGGCCCATAAAAAGATCCTTGAGGAAGCATTAGCCTCATCTACTGTCCCCGCAGACCTCGATGCAGAACAATTCCAAGCTATGGTTGGAAACATCATAACACCTAATCTCCTTACATTTTCTGACCAAGATTTTCCTGCCCAACCATCTCACAATCGCGCACTTCACTTGGAGGTCATTGTAAACAAAAGAAAAATCAAAAGGGTCCTGGTGGATGGAGGTGCAAGTTTGAACATCTGTTCTTTTAGTCTCATCAAGTAGTTAAAGATATCAGAAGATTCCATTGATAAAGGGAAGGGCATCACAATCAGAGCATATGATGACCAAGAAAGAGTGTCTCAGGGCACAATTAATCTCCCTATCCAAGTAGGGCCAACGCTTATGGAAACCACCTGTCAGGTCCTGGACCTCGACTTACCATACAACATTCTCCTGGGGCGCCCATGGATCCATGCAATGAAAGCCGTAGCATCAACCTTCCCACCAATGTGTAAAATTTACACATAATGGACAAGAGGTTACGTCCATGGAGATCCTGAGCCGTTTTCATACTGCAAGAACCTTGAAGCCAAATATTACAAAATCCCCCAAGTGCCGAAAAATGATGAGGGCCCATCCACATCATACATCGATCCCGCCACTCTCACATCCACTTTTGTGACAGAGACACCCGCCATTCCCACCATATCCGATATCAAGCTCATCATCCAGGAGGACGGTTGTGGAAGCTATAGGCTCCCTAACAATGCTTTTGTGATAGGAGAGTTACCACAATCTCTAAGATCACGAGGACGCCCACAAGAAAATCAAGCTCCCACATCACAAACATATCCTGAGGATTATCTTGAATTCACAAACTGGGGAGACCTTGGCCGAGAGGTTATTGAAGCAGATCCATTTCACATGTTGTACCGAGATGAAAGACCGACACCTGAATTACCAATGGATGAAAGAAGCAAAGGCCTACACATGATGCTTGCAATGGGCTATGACCAAAACCAAAGATTGGGGAAAAATAACAATGGGCTCTTAATACCAATCATTCCTGAGACGCGACCTATAACAAATCTTGGTCTTGGATGTACCCCTCCGAGAATAACCATACATAGTCGAAGTCCTCCTGTTAGAGCCGCTAATGTTTCTCCTCAGCCAGTCCTAGTATAAGTGCACTCCCCAATACCCATAGGGATAGACATGCATAACTTTATCACTGAGCCCTATATTAGTAGCGATGACGAAGATACCTTATCCAACCTACCTAGGTTATTCAAAGATACCACCCTGTGTATGATTAGTACCATATCCTTCGAACCAGATAGTCAAAATCACGAGATCCGCTTAGTCTACCCCTAACTGATCGACTATGACCAATGAGGACCACCAGTTCTCGATACATTTGAAAATGATGAAGCACTCTTAGAATTCATGGGGTTGAGGGATAACATTCCAGATGGAGATCACAAGGCAGGATTCATAATGGAGTTGGACACACACGCCTACTACGGGGAAACGATTAAATCCTTCATTCGTAAAAGTGAGAAACTAAGAATCATATCCAAGTCTTTGAGTGAAAACCACACTGTGGCACTCTCTGACAAGAAAATAGTAAAAAGAAAGGATGTATCCAACGGTGAAAACCTCTCTGAGGCACCTGAGGATGAAGGATTCAATCTTCCCCTAAGAGCTATTCATCAAGAGAGTTAGCAGTCTTGGCGAAAAATGCAACCTAGTCAACCTAGGAACAGAGGAGACCCCGCATATCACATTCTATGCAGAATCACTATTATCGAGAAGAGCAAGAACTCCTAGCAGCATTCCTAAGGGAAAGACAAATAAACTTTGCATGGAGTTATGCTGATATGCGAGGGCTTGATCCAAATCGTGGTCCACCACCTAGCGGTGTATCCGGATCAAAACCTGTTAGACAAAAGCTTGAAAAATGCATCCTCAAATTGCTTTGTTAGTCAAAATGGAGCTCAAAAAGCTGTTAGATGCTGGATTCATCCGACCAATTGATTATCGAGATGGGTATCGAACTTGGTACTGTATCAAAGCTGACGGCGAACCATCAGAATCCTTACAAATTTCAGAGATTTGAATAAATCATGTCCCAAGGATGATTTCCCGCTCCCCAACATCGACATGATAGTAGACATGACAGCAGGGCATGAGATGCTATCGTTAATGGACGAATTTTCAGGATATAACCAGATCATGATAGCAAAAGAAGACCAACACAAGACAACTTTCACTTGTCCATGGGGGACCTACTGCTGGAACATGATGCCATTTGGTCTAAAGAATGCATGAGCAACCTATCAAAGGGCCATGACACTAATATTCCATGATATGATTCACAAAACAGTCAAAGACTATGTCGACGACATCCTAGCAAAGTCAAGAAAAAGACAAGATCATATAGCAACCCTAAGTGCTATCTTTGACAGATTAGAGGAATACAAGGTCAGACTAAATCCCAAGAAGTGCGTCTTGGCTGCAATCAGGAAAATTACTAGGATACATAGTCTCCATGAGGGGTATCGAGGTGGATCCTGCAAAAGTCAAAGCAATCCTTGAGATGGAAGCACCAAGGAATCTAAAACAACTGAGAGGCCTCCAAGGAAGGCTCCAATCCATTAGAAGGTTCATAGCACAATTGGTAGACAAGCAGAACCCATATTTGCACCTTCTCCACAAGGGGGTATCATACAAATGGGATACAAAATGCGAAGAGGCATTCAACAAGATAAAGGAATATCTACTGACACCTCCAGTGTTAATGCCACCTATCCCGAGAAAGCCATTGATCTTATATGTGTCAGCAATAGCAGCAGCCCTAGGAGATCTTCTTGCTCAACATGATGAAAACGAAACAGAGAGGGCCATCTACTATATCAGCAGGACAATGGTCGGTCACAAGCTAAATTACTCCTTCATTGAAAAAGCTTTCCTCGCAGTAGTATTTGCATCCCAAAAATTCAGACACTACATGTTGGCACACAAGAGAAAGCTCATTGCAAAAATTGATCCCCTCAAGTATCTCTTATCCAAGGCAATGCTCACGGGAAGAACTGAAAAATGGGTGATGATACTGTCAGAGTATGACATCGAGTATGTGCAGAGAAAAGCCATCAAGGGTCAAGTTATTGTAGACCAATTAGCAGAAGCACCTATGTATTCTGAGAATCCCCTTGTCTCAGAGTTTCCAGATGAGTCTATTTTTAACCTCAACGTTGCTGATCACTAGAAACTATACTTCGATGGGTCATATACACAACACAGATCAGGAGCCGGTATCTTCTTCATCACCCCACAAGGGGACTGCATACCAAGGTCATACAAACTAGCATTCCCTTGCACAAACAACATAGCAGAATATGAGGCTTTGACTATAGGTCTCATAATAGCAGTGCAATGGAATATCATAGCCCTCAAAGTCTACGGAGACTCCCAATTGATCATAAATCAAGTCAATGATGAATATCAGACTTAGGATGACAAACTAACTCCATACATGAAATTGGTGGACTCTCAAGGAATCCTTCATTAACATAACATTTGAGCATATTCCAAGAACCAACAACAGAGCCGCTGACGCTATGGCTACAATTGGGTCTCTAGTAGACATCCCTCACAATGTGCCGAAATATGAATTTCTGATCGAGCAACTTCTCGTTCCCACATTCGAGGTACCAGAATCGGAATATGTGTGTGAAATCGTTGGTCCTGGCAATCCTTGGTATCATGACATCTATACATATCTTCGAATAGGAGTCTTACCCGCTGACCTACCATCGAGCCTAAAATGAACCTTCATCAAAAAAGCATCTAGATTTGTCATCCTAGGAGATACCTTATACCGTAGAAGCATAGAAGGTACCTTACTACGCTGTCTAAATGCTGAGGAGGCATTAACCACTCTAACCGAGGTTCATAATGGTATTTGTGGCTCACACTCGAGTGGGATAACCATCGCCAAGAAACTGCTAAGGCTAGGGTATTACTGGCCCACGATGGAAATAGAAGCGCATGATCCTGCTAAAAGGTGTTTACAATGTCAGTAGCATGGTGATCTCATCCATGCTCCAGCTCAAGGGCTCCATCCGATCGTCACACCATGGCCTTTCTCACAGTGGGGACTCGACCTCATTGGGAAAATCTCACCCACCTCGTCCAATGGCCACAAATTCATTATAACTACAACTGAG
This sequence comes from Sequoia sempervirens, assembly GCA_007258455.2. Lineage (NCBI taxonomy): Eukaryota > Viridiplantae > Streptophyta > Pinopsida > Cupressales > Cupressaceae > Sequoia > Sequoia sempervirens. Next base: position 22,816 of record VDFB02300987.1, read on the forward strand.
TACTTCACAAAGTGGGTGGAAGCCATACCCATGACCTATATAACTGGAAAGTAGATCTCAAAATTCATCCTGAACTATCTCATCTGTCGTTACGGTGTCCCACAAGCCATTATCTCAGATAATGGGACACCCTTCAAGAACTAGGAGGTTCGCGACTTGTGCGAGAAATTCAAAATCCAGCATCACTTCTCCACCCCCTACTATCCCCAAGGCAATGGCCAAGCAGAAGCCACAAATAAAACCATCCTCAAAATCCTTAAGAAAATAGTCAATGACGCAGGTTGTGACTGGCACTTGCAACTTAATCCTGCCCTCTGGGCTTATCGAACCAGCATCCACACACCCACTGGTGCCACCCCATTCTCCTTGGTCTACAGATCAGAAGTCGTACTCCCCATTGAGATCAAGCTCCCATCCCTCAGAATATCACTGCAAAATCTCATCACTGATGAAGAATATCGGGTCTCAAGACTAAACGAGCTGGAGTTACTGGATGAGAGAAGGATTGAAGCTTTGAATCATTTGCAAGTCTATCAAAATAGATTCAAACGAAGCTACAACAAGAGGATCAGAAGCAGGACTTTCCAAGTCGGAGAACTAGTCTTAAAAGAAAATCAAAAGAATGTCCCAAATCCCAGCAGCAAAGGAAAGTTCGAACCCAATTGGTTAGGGCCTTTCATCGTCATAGCAAGCTATAAATCAGGGGCATATCAGCTATCAACAACCGAAGGGGAACCTCTGCAGTAGCCCATGAATAGCTCCCATCTCAAAAATTTATGCCTAATTCTGTCAAGGTATAGAACCAAAAAATCCAAAAAATCAGAAAAAGTCCTAAAAAATGGTTACTTCGGCAAAAACTGGCAATCGGTGTCTTGGTAACAACAAAAAAATCAAAAAAAAAAATCCCAAGAAAATAAAAAAGAATCAAAAAATCGCCCTTAGTGAAAACCGCCGGTGGCACTTTGGGCAGAATACCTCGAAAAACACGGCAACGGTGCCTTGTGTAAATAAGCACTTTTCCATCCACGGGATCTTTATGGCTTGATCAGATCATCCATCCATTTCACTTCCATCATCCATCTCATCTCCATTCATCACTCATCCACTGCATCCGCACTACGCTTGGTCTCAGTGTTCATATCCATGATCCCTCCTAGTACTACTCGGCCCATTCTCAAGGTCAGTTTGTCCTGCCTTTATCGAAGTAGTCTATTGCATCACACTGGGGGCACGTTCTCATCGGATCAGATTTGTGTATGGTCTTAAAGTCCTCAAAATAAAAAAACCCAAAAACATCAGAAAATCAGAAAATCCAAAAATAGCCTCAAAACATTGCAAAATTCCAAAAAACATCCAAATATTTGAAAAAATCCATTCGCCTCATCTCGCTTGCACCCGCAATAAACACCATTCATAATAAACTGATTTTCATCCTCCACCTTTGGTGAAACAGTTAGAAACAAGTCTAGCAGGTTAAAAGTAAATCTCAAAAGCGTCAAGTCTCAAGTCTCAGTCAATACGTAAATAAGTTGGTCAAGTCTTTGTGTCGATAGTCCATCATCCAAATAGTCCCATATCAATCATCTGATAACATCATGTCCTAGGATGAATCCTTCCTACAGGGGGCATTTTTTATCAGAAAGAACATTTTGGATAAACGAAATGACGTGTCACCATCCACTAACATGTCCTAGGATGTATCCTTCCTACAATGGGCATTATCTTTTGGCAATAAGTTTCGGTTCTTATCCTATCAAAACAAATCCCTTTGGCTGAAGGTATGAAGAGCATTGACTTGTTTGTGTACTTGATCTTTTCTTTTGATTTATCTTATTGTGCTCATTCCAAGGACCTCTCGATGATATCCGAACGAAGGATTTAGAGAGATAGGAATGGGGCAACGATCATTATTCTTTTTGTCTATTGTGCTTGTTGGACGTTCTTGTAAAATAACTTGGCAAATACTTGCTTTGTTAGATATGTATGGAGGTTTTTTCAGATAGCTTCTTGACTATTGCATTGATTGGTTATACCTTTCCGTGTTTTGGTCTGAGATGTTTGAAACTTCTAAAGTGCATCCTAGCAAGGTTTCCGTATGTCAGGTGTGAACAAGAATACTCCTATCTATTTATCGAGTCAAAGTCCATCACACTAAGTACAACGCCATCCTGGTCCTTTATACCTTGATGCATCATGCTTAGGCGTGTTATCAAACATAAAATAAGTGACCCTTTGAAAATCCCAATCCTTGATAAGCAAATCATCCATCTATCATCATCATTTCTCATCATCATTTCTCATCGTCATTTCTCATCATCATCTCTCATAATTTTGGCTTGTTGGATCCTCTTGTCATCATCTAATTTCTTCATTTTTCGCACTAATATCACAGCATGAATAGTTAATCATCATCACCAATACATCCATCATGCATCCATTATGCATTTATCTTGCATCCATAAATCATCAGAATTTTGCATACCATCTCACATGCATCATCATCATAATATAGATCTGTTAGTCTAAGCATCTCATAACTCATCCATTGCATAATCACAGCATATCACATCATCAATCCCATCAATCTCATCCATCTCATATCATCATTTAAGTTGTTTAGGATAATATAGATTTGTTATTCTAAGCATCTTAAAATCATCTCATTTGCATTGTCATCCATAACCATCCATTTTGAACCTCTTTATTGCGAGATCGACCCTCAAATCGAATCTTTTCACTCGATCTCTCGAGGGGGCAATGTACCAGTGTACTTCTTTCTGCTGGGGCATCCGAAAAATCATGAAATTTTTTAATTTCAATTGCGGCAAGTTTATTCTTTGAACCAATGCAACAAGTACATTGCTTCAAAGAGGGGAAAAATGTAGACACACAAAATTAGCATTATGCATTCATCAAGTAAATCAGGCTTCACATGCATCCACTCATTCAGTTAATCAGGTTCACTTTCATCCATTCATTAAATAATCTCATTTCCTAAGGTCATTTATCAAATAAACATTATCATCAGCTTTTTAATAAATAAAACATCATCCCTTTAATTAAATAGATCAAACATTTATCTTAATTAAATCCAATCCATATTTCATCCTTTTCTGATTTAAATAAATCAAATATTTAAGTCATAAAAGTCAAAGCATCCTAATCATCATCCTAGCTAATTAATCCTGATTAAATCTAATGCTAATCTCACCCACTTGCATTCTCTAGATTTGGCCACTTGCACATGAAATTACATTTAATTGATTTATCAAAATCTTTATTTTCAACTTGGCATAAAGGGAGAATATTCTCCAAGTTTGAATCTCCCCCCAAGTGGACATGTACACCCAACAGAGCATTTATGAGGCCTCTTACATGTCCCCTTCCAAAGTCAAAATCAGCATTTATTGCAAATTTGAATTCAAATTCTCCCTCTCATGGGCACTCTTCCCAAATCTTGCACATCCATTGACCTATCATCTTTTGACAAGTGTCATCTTCTCATTAGAGGATCTTTAGTCCCACATTCACCATCTTGGCCAATCTCTCATCAACAAAATCTATAAAATAAGGCCTTCATTCTCATTCATGCATCCACAATTTTAGGCAAGGTTACTCTCTTGGTTTGAGAAATAATCTTGTTCTTCATCTCCATTGCAATACATCATCATTTAGCTATTGATCAAGGGTTGGGAAAGGGTCACTAGCACATGTGACACCAATCCACTATGGAATAGGTAATTTGTGGTTGCTTTTATAATGCTTTTAGTTGTATTTCATCCTTTGTTGCATTTTTAAAGCATTTGCAAAGTATTTCATAGGGTCATGTTTGAAGAATTTGTGATTTACTAACCTTGTATGAAGCTTAGTCTTTTGTAGATTTCAAAAGCATGCACCATAGGATCACTCTTCTTTATAGCAGCTACTTGGGTATCAACTTGTTGGGTTAGTTGGGAGGTAGAATTTAGTTGAAGGAAAATTTTGTTTTGTCTTTTGAAAGGCTGGTAGGTGTTGTGATTTGAAGGTTTGGACTTTTTAGGATGGGCAAAGGTGGTTTTTGCTTCACGAATACCTACAAAATTTTGATAATCTCGAAGGGTAGTGCATAAGTGCATGAAGGAAGGGAATTTCATCATGGTAAGCTTGTCTTGTATCTTACTTTGAAAATTTTCTATGAACATATTTTGAAGGCGAGGATTGGGAATCTTCACATTAATTTTGGAATAAAGCGATTGGTAATGTGAAATAAAGTTAGTGACTTTTTCACCCTCATTTTTTTTAAATCTCATCAAATCATCTAATGTAATTTCAAGAACCATATGCACTTGGAAATGGTTAATAAAGGCTTCAACAAGTTCATTAAATGAATGAATTGAGTCATTCAGTAGTGCAAAAAACTAGTCCAAGGAAATGTCTTTCAAGGATCGGGGAAAAAGCTTAGCCAAAAGTTTGTCCTCAAGGATAAAGTCACTACACAAAGTAGTAAAGGTATTAACATCATAATTAGGATCTCCCTTTCCTCCATATTTTTCAAATCTAGGGATCTCTATACTTTGTGGCATTGAAGTTTTCAATATCTCTAAAGATAGTGGGTTGCTTTCACATAGTATGAAGGTGGACCATTTTGATTTTGATTTATGGTGGAAACTTGACATTAAATGGATGAAAGGTTTTGTAAAAGGTGGTTAATGATAAGTTCATTGTTTGTGGTTTTACATGGAGGTGAATATGGTGGTGGTGTGTATGTGTTGGAAGGACAAGTGAATGGATAGCTTATGGGAGGAGATATAAGGTTAGATGCCACATAGGTATAAGGAGCACTAGTGGAAATGTTTGAGGTAGGAAGGACATTACTAGTTGGTTGCATTGTTGTGGTCACTTGAGGATCTATATAGGTGGGAATGGAGGTTATGGTTGAAGGAGGAGGAATTTGATTTCCACCCTGGTTTTGTATATTGTTTGAAGTTTGAGCACCATTGGTGGTAGAAGGAAGATTTTTTCTAAAGATTTGGGCTCTATTACACAACTTCCACTCCATCACTTTCCATCATGCAGTGAATACTATCTATGGCAGGTATAATAGTGTTGGAAATGTTTTTAGTACTCACGCTCTCTTGTAAATGGGCTAGGTCTTAATTCATTTTCATTATGTTTTCCTGAGGGATATGATCAACCATTGTTTGAACACTTCGCATAACACTTGTAGGTAAGGTAGGCATAGAAAAAGAGTTATCAAAGGTATGGTCCATACCTAGTGAACTCATACCAACACTAGGAGTAAGAGAGTTAGATAACCCAAAGTCCATAGTGAGTGTTTTATTGTAGGATGCCATGAGTCTCACACTTCGTCTCACCAAAGCATTAGTAGTAGGACACCAAGTAGTACAACTCACGCAAGGGATAAACCAAAGGAAGTACAATGAACACAATATCCTATGATTACAATTACACTTGAAATGAAAGAAAATAACAATAATTCTACAAACTCTAACATAAAACTAAAAGCATCAAACATAAGCATAGAAAAGTAGAAAATCAAAAGGGACTAAGACAGCATCAAGGGCATCTTGTTCCTATTGATGAAATTATGAGGTTCCATAAATTGGAATAGAAAGCACACAACTTAGACAGGGTTCTGAGCCAAAAACCCACAGAGGAACTAAGACGCCAGTAAGGGCATTTTAGTCCCAGTAGAGATTTTTTTTAAAAAAATAGCAAAGGAAAGATTGTTTACAGTGTTTTGAGGTTGCCTACCTAGGGACTTGATGTTTAGAAACAAAAAAAAGGTGTGCATTTATGAATGCAAAAAAAAGTAAATAATGGAAAGCAAGTGAATGAAATTTTTTCAATTTTGAATGCAATAGAAATGTTCCTAAATGCAATTAGGATAATTAACAATGCACTTTTTCAGTTTTTCAATGAGATAAGATGATGCAAGAAAGAAAAAATGAAACCTATATGCACTTTCACTAATGCAAATGTGAGAAACCATAGAAGAACTTTTACTAATGCAAGATGCAATGCAAGAATGAATGTGTTGACTGAGGATATTAGTATGGGTTGATTACGCTTGATCCATGAATAATCAAAGCATAACAGAGCCACTAATACTTAATCTAAATAGGATCAATCAAATTGAAGTTAAGATAAACATTCATAAAAGCAAAGCATTCTATGTTATGAAAACATTTAAATTTCTACTCTAGCCCATTCAAAACTTATCCCATTTTGGGAGTGGTGTCGTGTTGATGTGGAATGTTGACCCTTTCCCAATCCCATGATTAGTGAGCTTGTTTCAATCAATTATATTGAAGAGAATCGATGAAACGGTTGTGAGATGTTATGAAAACATGATTTATACTAAATTAAGCATGATGCAAAAGTTAATCTACCATGATTTTATGCTAAATGATTCAGATATGCAATTGCTAAGCTAATATAAATGAGATTTAAACCAAAAATATTCAAACCCTAATTATCTAATTAGATAAATGGATGCATGGAAGCCATTAATGGAAGCTAAGATATTATGAAACTAATTTAAACTAAAATATGAGCTAAATGTGAGCTAAAGTATGAGTGTGAGTGTGAGTGATTTCAAAAACATGAGTTTTCTTTGAAAGATAGATCCATTTGTCTCCAAATAGTGTTCTATTTATAGGAAAGAAAACGAGAAATGGAGGGTTGAGATTGAAAAAGCTAATCAATGGTCCAAGATGGAGGAAATTGGAGGCATGGATCATGGATTCTCTTCAAAGGGTGAGAATGCAAGATGATATTTAATCAAGGGTTCTCATTCCTTCCAAACAAGCACACTTTTGACCTATATAAGAGTTCAAAAGTTAACTTGCACAATAGCTTTCAAGCTATCTTGCACATGAAGCTTTCTGAGAATATTCGCTTTCTTAAATGATTGGAGGAGAGAATATTTTTTGGAATATTCTCATGGGTGAGGGAAAAGGATATTTAGTTAATTAAAACTAAATCAAATTGTGCAAAGGAGAAATATTCCCTTGGAATATTCCCTTGCAAGTGGGAGGAAAAGAGGTTAATTAGATAATTGCTAATTTAAACAAGGTTTTAATCATGTAATTACATGATTTAGAAGAATTCAATGATATTCATTAAATTAAATGATTTAATGAATGGGGGAAAGGTGAAATGAAATTTAATTAAATAACTTAGGGTTATTTAATTAAATAAGAATAATTAGGGAATGAAATTAAATAGTTTTATTTATCTAATTTAATGAGATGAGATATTAGCGTGAAAAATGGGGGGTGAATTAACCTGATTAAATTAGTTACGTTAATAGATGCGAATGACACAATGAATTAAATAGCTAGGATAATTTAATCAATTAAGAGAAAAGAGGATGGGTTTCAAGAGGAAATGATGTTAGTATACCTAATTCGAGTGCATGATATCATTCAGGACATTTTTCAGTGTTTACATTTTTCCCCTCTTTGAAGCGAGGTACCTATTGGTTCGGTTCAAAGATTGATGCTCTTCAGATTAAAAAATGTTGCTTAAATCAAAAAATATTTTTTTTCTAATTTTTAGATGCCCCACTATTGAAGGATAAAGTTGATTCCCTGCCCTGTCTTGAAATCGGGTGAAAATTTTGAATTTTTGGTTGATTTCTCGATAAGGGTGAAAAGCTGCCCTAGGGGTCCAGAAAGGCTTCGTGATGCAAGAAATATGCCAAAAATGTAAAAAAAGATGCAAAATAAGCTCCAGTTTTGAAAAATTGGTGAAGATGATGTTAAACCCTGTTGATGGTGTTTTTATGCACTTCAACATAGGCAGTGCGTAGGTGCACTACCTCTCTTGAAAGACAATCTTCCACAATCAGATTGCAGAACACTATCCCAAAGTCTCTCGGATGTCAGGTCATGACAGTGCTGAGATACCTCAGTAGTTTGATGTGATTTGCTGGAATCACAAGGCGGTCTTATAGAAAATACAAAGCAAAGACACAAAGCATGGAAGTTGGATCTTGAAATGGAGTTCCTAGGATGGGAAGTTGTTATGCACCGGCTGTAGGTTCAAACAACAATCTTGGACTCCATTTAGTTGTTGGATTTGGCTTTACAATGTGCAATGAACCTTAGCATAGGTCAGTTACTAAAAGAAAGGGAAAAAGGCAAAGGGAAGGAAAAGTTTCTAAGTCTGAAGCTAGCTATGAATAGTGACAATGGAGTTCTTGCAATGGACAATTCCTCAAAACAGTATCCCACTTAACCAGGAATTTCACAGTATCATGGAAATTGTGCTATCTTCTAAGGTCTGCAAATATTTTATCCTTCATCCACCACATACATGCATGAATCGAAGATAAATGTTTGGAGCAACTTTCAAATCAATTCCATACTAACTTTGCACAGCTATCTACCATCAGCAAACAACAAAAAGTATGGACAAAGAAATCATCAACATGGTAGGAATTTGCATGATCACCCAACAACATTTCTAAAATCTACCCAAAGAAATAAAACAGCTAACTAGAACAGCATTAAGATCTAAACTAAACATCTGATATTGGAGAACGAATCAAATGACATGAGAGAAACCAAGAAAATACACCAAGTCAATGCCTTTTCTTATAAATTTCAGCAGCATGCTTTTACAACAACTCAACTCTCTCTTTGCAAATGACAGGAATGCCCTATTTATAGTTTTTCAAAAGTTAAATGCGTGGCCAAGATTCATTCTCATTGTGTGGCCAAGATTCATTACAAAATAGGGTTTCACCTACCCCCAAATAGATCTCAATTTAAAATTACATTCCTGTTTCTTCCCTATTTTGTCTTCTAGCTGATGGCACTGTAGCTCTTTCGTCCTATAGTGGATTGTTGTTTTGCTGTTGTAGCTACTCTTTAGGAAGGTCTTCGTCTTTGGCTGGGCTGTCCTCCTGCTCCTCAGAAGCTGTGTGTTCTATGCATTTGAGGACGACCGTCTGGAGCTTGTCTATTTCAAGGATTTCACATCATAATGCCTGATAGCTCCATTCTTTAGCATTTTCTTCCAGCCTTTTCCAATCTTCATCATACTTCGAGCCTTGGTCCCTGAACAACTCTGATTGGTCGAAGGCGCGGGCAGCAAAACTCAGGAACTCCGTTGTGATTTCTCTAGTTGTCCCGTCCTTGATCTTCTCCTAGAAGTATGGTTTGATCTTCTCTAGATCCATTTGCACAGTGGGCATATCATAGCCTGTCATCAGCTTGAGATATTGGGCACATTCCGCCCAGATTTCCTTGATCCACTCAATGTCTAGATCCACCCTGCTTATGATTTGCTCCAACCTCTCCTTCCAGTTGTCGAAGTCTCTACACCACACATCCATTAGCTAGTGATCTTCTTTTTTAAACTCTAGCTTCTCCTCCCACTTGGCCTCAGGAATTTGAAGGATAGCTTCGATCCTTGGGAAGGTGCAGTCGTAGGTTGCGGGGAAATTGGTGCAGATCCTCTTTGTGCTCTCCAAAGATTGTACTAAGTCTAAAAACTTGTTGGCTATCCGCACAGCCCTGCTGATTCCCATGTTCCCGACGAATGAGACCTGTTGGAACCAGTCCTCGGTGGTTTTCTCCAAGTTCTTCCTTCTCTCCATTTTATCGATCTTTTCTTTGGAAAGCAATTGAGGTGCGGCCGTGAAGGTGGTGGGCAGGTCGTCCACTGAGGACCATTGCTGTATATAATCTGTCAATGTTGCAACCTGTGCCTTGAGCTCATCTTTGGGGATTTTGTCCTGCTTTATCAGGTGTAGCACTGTGGCCACCAGCTCCTCAAGGTGCTTGACCTTCTGCTCTCGAGTTGCAGTTCAATTGTCGATGGTGGAGATGTTGTAAGTCACCCCCGCCTGGCCAACAATAAGCGTTGCAATTTGTGCTGCTTGGGAGCTAGAAGCATTCATGGTTACTTTGGATCAGACCTTGGGCTTCTTCTCCTTCTTCATTGTGATTTGGGCTCGAGCCAAGATGGTATCTAACCTTGCCCTCGGGTCCTTTAACACAGGGGTCATATTTTCAAGTTGCTTCTCCAAACATTCGGGCACAGCAGAATTCCCCTTGGGTGAATCACGGTCACCTTCGCCCTTCTCAGTTAAAGGAAAGACCTCTGCTTCCTTTTCTTTTTGGGGTTCTCCTTTTTCTTTGGTAGCATCCTATTCCTCTTTGTCGGAGTCGTGGATGAACACTAGGCGCTTGACAGGTAGCTTGGTGGATAATTACTGGATGGGAGTTTCTTCTTTTCCTGTTTCTTCTTCTTTCTTTTCCTTAGTACCCTTAGCCTCGGGGCTTTTAACAGCATGGGTCTCAACTTCGGTTAGATCTTTTATCTGTTGTTCTTCTGGTGGCTGCCCTTCTTCACCATGTGGTGACTCTTCTGCCTCCACCCCAATGTCCTTCAGCTGCCACGCCACCTCCTCCTATAGGTCCTCATCAAAGGTCTGGATGATTTCCTTAGCACCCGAGCCACCCTCTTCATCTCCACTCTCGGAAGAGCCTGTCTCCTCCTCCTCATAGACCACCCTGTCGATGGTTTGGTGCTCGTACTCGAGGTGCTCATGATACTCCTTTGAGATTTGCATTGTGGCCTCCATAGCTGGCGGCCCTGTCGGCGGTTGTGAAGGTTGGGAAGTTGCAAGGACCTGGGCGAGGGCCACTTGGAGAGTTGGATCCATCAAGATCTGGGAGAGCTCAGGGGGGAGGTGTTGCATATGTTGTGTAAGAGCCTCGGGCATAGTGGTAGTAGGAATAGGCGATGCTATTGTTGCCAGAGCGAGTGATGTGATTGGCGACATGGCAACAAAAGAAGAAGGGGGAGTGGTCATGCCAGAAGAGGAGTCAATGTTAACTACTGACTCGGCTAGGGGCGAAGGGGCAAGATGGACAAAAATGTCCACCGCCGGCGGGGAAGTGGCGACCGTAGCCAGGGAGGTGGGCGGTGCAACAGGAGGGGCAGGGAGAGCCAACGGAGGCTGGGATTCTTTCGCACCTACTGTTTGTTTAAGCCATTTGGGAGATGAGCCTCCCGTTTCTTTCTTCGTTGAGGCCTTCAGATCTGGAGACTGTGCGGTCTTTGTTCCTTTCCTTTTCTGAGACCTGGTGACCGGAGGGGACTTGGAGGTCTCACCAGTCGATGTGGTGGTGGCAACATCCTCCGTGGCACTTGGCTCACTTTTGAGCCCCTCATATGTTAGGACTACTCCTTGTCGCTTTAGATGTGCCACCTGCCCATCGATCCACTCCCTGGTGCAAGTTATAATTGGCTGGGTGATGGTGTCCAGGTCATCGACCTCTTGTTCATCCCAGTCGATTGACGGTATTGGCAGGTTGGCAACTGCAGGGTACCTTAGATACATGATTGTGGACTCATCTTCCTAGACTTGGTCTGGTACCAGAAATGGTTGCACTCTCCAAAGGAATAGTACCATCATGCGCATATAGTGCCTTGCCCGCACTTCTTTGTCGTCCTAGCAGTCGGCCCATAAATCCTCAATGTGATACTGATGGGAATAGGCTGGCCCCAGTGCTTTCCTTACGTGGCCATGTGGATCCACCCATGGGCGAGCGGTGTGCCAGTTGAAATGGTAGTCCTTCAGCTCCTTCTCAGAGTTGCTGGCACATTGGGACATCTGCAGTCGATACATGCCCTGGCCGAGGGTCATGGGGTAGGAGATCCCCGCTATGTGCTTGTTGCTGAAGATTTCCTGGATGTGTTGGAGCTACCGAGCAAGCTCCAGGAGGATGATTTTGTCGTTTGGGTACCGAGGCAATCTATTCGGTCTTTCAGAGAAACCTTGGGCTCAAATGTATGTGAATTTCAAATACTGGATGAAGAGGAAGGCGTATTGTTTTAGAAGCGCCCTGGCACTGTGGGAGACCCTCCTGTCGAAGTCTCTGGCAATCAACCTGATGATATGGCCAATGAAGGCGTCATTGACCCTGTAGTATTCTTTCTTGAAGTTGCGGTACTGGAGCTGCGGGTATTTTTCATAGGCTTTAAGTCCTCGCTCCTGCCCCTGTTCAGGTGCTACAAACAACCCGCTGTACTGCCTTTGCTCTGCCAGGGAGTAGACGAGGTAGGAGGTCATGTAGAATTTAGAACTCTTTTTCACATTGATAAACTGCTCATGGAAGCAGTTGCTAATGATGCCTCCCCAATAGAATGAGACCTTGGTTGTAACGTCCTCATTTCCCCACAGGATCTGCTCAATATAGTATGCCATCCACTCTTGGAAGTAGTCGGTCATTGGAAGACCCATAACCCTGCTCAACATGGTTACTAGGTCATGGTAATCCTCATGGAAATTGCTACGGAAGAGCTCCTGGGGAACCTTCGCAGCGCTGCCCTATTTTTTCTTAAGCCAATGCAGATTTATTGACCTTTTGCAGCTTGTTGGATTCGCATCCCACGCTTACTAGCATTCTTCTAATGTGGGAACCTCCATCTCTTGGAATGTGGGAATGTGGAATGTCTTGGTGATTCCCTTTGGCGACATATTTGTGAGGATGTTTCCCTCCCTATCCACAATTGTTCTGGTATCTGTCCGATAGGCTTCTCGGCAAGCCATGACCAATTTAGGGGCCATGAGGGATGGAGGGAAACCAGCAGCCTTAGCTATCCCAGTTTTCCTTATCAATCTGGTGTTCTTTGTTGTTGGGTTGACCCTGACCCTCTGCGTGAATTCATCTATATCCACCTGGCCAATATTGGTGTATGTAATTTCCTTCCAATCCATTGTGACCTTGGAGTGGAGCGGTTCACCCTGGAATTGATATTTCATTTGATCTTTGTCTTCCTTTCCCCGAGGGGTCCTTCCTAACTTCTTACCCTTATCCTTCTCCATGGACGCCCCTAAAGTTTATGCACCCGATTTTATATATATTGCAAGCAAGGGAAAAGTTATTGCAATAGATTATCAAAAACATTCATGTTAGTCTAATTCTCGAAAACAACATCTACTTCAAATAATCAATTAAGTATATCATAAATTTTATCTCTAGACATTATTGATCTTCGTTTCAGGGCATTCGGACAATCCGGGCCCGGAGGGCCGGACTTCCCTGGCAGGAATGCTGTTTGGAAGGGAAAACGTAGCTGAAAACTCCTGGAGGCCCTCCGTGGCAAAATTTTAATGTTTTAATAAAGCTCATGATGAAGAGGGCCAAAATTCAGGATGTGGGTCAAAGTTAGATTCCAAATTTGGGTTCGCTAGGATTGATCTAAGGAGGCCTAGAGCTCCCAAGCTGGAAAGCTGTCAGGAGAGTGCAGTTGGTGGCGACGGACAGCATACGAAAATCTGGAGGAGGAAGTCTGAGGCCCGGGGCCCGGAGGGTCAAAAGGCGGCCGGTGCTAAGTCATTTTGCCTTCGAAGGCTCGGGCCGACGACATCGGGATGGAGTACGAACTTCGCCATTTCTAGTGGCAATCACCGATCTGAAGTCCAGGACGGGAAGTCCGGGGGCAAGAGCCCGGCGGCAGATTTTGCGTTTCTGAACTTGACGGCACCCGGCAGGCCGGAGCCCGGAGGGCAGAGTTCCGAGCGGGATTTCCTGTTAGCAGCGACGGGCGAGAGGCAGAGTTCTGAGGACGGAAGTCTAGACACCGGGGCTTGGAGAGCAGCTGACCAAGTGAGGATCTGCATTTGGAATGGCGGGCGAGGACCGGAATCCTGGTACATAGGGCCCGGAGAGCAGACGGTCGCTTAGAGATTTGGCGATTTTCCACGATAGACGGCGCTCTGGAGCCCAGGGATTGGAAGGGCGGGGCAAGGTTTCCCGGATGGCAGGAGAGCGACGGACTTCCGAGAACGGAAGTCCGGGACCCAGGGACCGGAGACGTGACAGTCGCGGACGCGAAAGAACAAGCTAATGGCGGGGAAAAGGTCAGGGTCCGGGGGTCGGGCAACATCGATGAGCTCGCCGAAAGACTTTTCCATGGGGAACCGTGGAAAATTAAGCAGGGAAACCCGTCGTCCGAGGCCCAAAGGTTAAAATGATGGAACATTTTAATTTGCTAAGGGTAAATTAGCGGAAACATTGGCGGAGCCCGGAGGGCGGGACGCCGGGCGACGTTCGCTGTTGAAGAACACGAACCTCTTGTGGAAATCCGGAGACGGAATTCTGGGGTTCCGGGCTTGGGACGGCCAAAGGACGCATGTTAATTCTTGAAGTTCTTCGGCGAGGGGATGCTTGGGGTCCGGCTGCCGGGAGGCGGGAGGATTTTGCAGTTTAAGCAAGGCGAAATGTGAGCGGAACCCCGAGACAGGAAGCCCAACGGGTCGGGACCGGAGAGGAGGATCGCTGTCGGTAGGTGATCGAAGTTGGATATTTGGACGGCGAAGGAGGGTCTTAGGCTCGAGGCGGATGATCGCCTTGCGCGAAGAACTTCCGCGGCGGGGAAAAGTCCCAAATCGGTGGCGAGGGCATTTCCAATAGGTTTACTTAACTTGGATCATGTGGGTTTGGCGCATGATTTTATGCTCTATCACTTATGTCTTCGTATCAATTTGTTCATTGATTTAAATCCTTGAAAATCACGAAAAAGACACACGGGAGGGCAACCGATGGCCTACCTTGAACACGCAGAGTGGGGAGATGTGGGATCCACCTACGTTTGACGGAATGATGCTAAGGGCGATGATCGTGACGTTGTCGAAGGCGGTGGGATCCAGATGATAGCTTCTCCAATTCGCTCCAATCCTATTTGTGAAAATGACTTGGCCGGATTGGGCATTTTCTACCCCAACCGCCATGAATTCCCACATTAAATGCTCGTACGACCGCGAGAAAATTTGGTGAATTTGAAGTTGGTGACGGCGGCGGGAAAGCCAGGGCCCGGCGGGTGGGGAGACGTGTCGTGACGGCCGCCTTGAAATTTCTCGTTGGTTTGATCGGCGACGGCGGGGAGTGGATCGGGGCCCGGAGGGCGAGATTCCGCCATGGATCTGCCATTAGGGATGGCGGAACTGTCACGGAATCCCGGAGACTGAGTTTCGGACGCCCGGGCCCAGAAGACCCCACGGCAGACAGTGGACGAGAGCACGCCGCAAGTGGCAAAGACGATGGCGGGACCCGGGGGCGGGTCGCCGCAGGAGGTTTGTCGTCGCGGACGGCGAGGCCAAGACGGAACCCCGGAGACAGATCTCCGGGGTCCAGGGTCCGAAAGGCGAAAAGCCGCAGGGAGGATTTTAACAAGTTTCGCAAACGGCGAGAGGTGGATCGGACCCCGGGGTCCAGAAGGACGCCCAGCAGACGCCATAGGAAACGACAATCCCAGCGGGGAAATCCGGTTAGGGAATTTCAGAAGCCTGGGCCCGGCAGGGCCTGGGGCCGTTTTAGGGCCAAATTGCCAAAGAGATTCCGTGAGGCCCCGGAATGCAGTAAAACCAAAAAGGGAGGGCATGGTCGATTTATGATGGAACTTTGGAGCAACATCGACCATCTGAAACACCAAAAAAGAGGGGTACGCAAAACGAGGCAATGCCCAAAATGACCTGACAAGGCGAAAGAAAAGAGGGTCCCCATTTCAAACGGGGCGTGTGTGCTAGGGGCACAACAAATGGCGACTTCGCTGGAGAATGCTCCCGAGTGTTCTAAGGATAAATATTCATTCAGGACCCAGAATCTTTGGTTTCGCAGACCAGGAGTGGCTTCCAAAGATGAATCCTAGAGAACGAGAGCCTTAATCGGGTCAGCTTACAGGACATCTCAGAAGTGTGTGTGTAGTGAGTTCATTCATTTCCTCGGGATAGTGACTAGGGTTACCAAATCAATCGAGTGAGCTACATAAATTTTCTAACACTAAAAGTAACCTAGACATTGGTCCGCTGCCGGTCAGGCATCCATAGCCCCGACGGAGTTGTCGCTACAATCTCATGGATATTGCTCTACTGCCGGCCGGGCGTCCATAGCCCCGGTAGAGTTATCCGAACACCCATACGGTCATTTATTTCCTTTTTTCAGAATTCCCTTTTCTCTTTTTCTTTGATATTTCACTTTTCTTTTATCATTTAGTTTGACCGGGTAAGCATTGAAGCCTACAATGGGTTTGTGACTGCAGTGGTCACTGGAGCAGACTTGAGATTTTTCACTCACTAGGGTGTCACAACAACCGTAGTATGGTCCTTCAGAAATTATTATTATGTGCTTTGTGCGAGATCCGAGATGTGTGTGAGAAGACCCAACCAAGGGTCAAGTTCTAAGCAGAGTTCAAACAAGGAAATCATTCATGGACAGCTTTCAAAGACCAATAATCGAGAGTGAATGTTTAGCCAAAGAACACAAAGAACGGACAACAAAGTGAACTGCTTGCCAGACAAGCACGGCCACCGCAAAGGAGCGGGGAACAACTTTAGAAACAAAACTATCGGGAGGGAAAGAACAAAAGGGGCGACGCAAACAAAACACAAGCAAGAAAGAAAGCAACTACCCTAACCTTTATACAAGTATTTACAATGAAGATCTCGAAGGAGCTCAAGCTTGGAAGTAATGCTTCAGGTGCTACCCGTTGACTAGCAACGGGACATTCTCACCAGTCAAAGTCTTTAAGCGGAAGGCATTATCTCCCAAAATCTCAGCTATTTGAAAGGGGCCAAGCCAAAGCTTGTCGAATTTGTTGTGTCCCCCTTTCTTCTCATGGGCCTTGTCCCAATATAGGACCAGATCTGCAATTCTAAAGGCCTTGATTTTGGCTCGACGGTCGAACCATCTCTTAACTACGCCCTGATGTTTGGCAAAATTTCCTATTGCGCAGTTTCAGACTTCCTCTAAATGCAAGAGCTCAGCTAACCGAGCTTCCCTACGATCTCCTCCCTCATAAAAATCATTGAAGAATTGAAGAGTAGGAATCTTTAGATGGATGGGGAATATAGGCTCTAGGCCATAGACGAGGTGGAATGGGGAATCGACAAGGGCAGCCTTGTGACGGGTGCGATCAACCCAAAGGGCGAAGTGGAGCTGGGTATGCCAGTCCTTGGGATTCCTATCTAGCAGCTTCTTGATCACAGTAATTAGGTTTTTATTCGTGGACTCGGCAAGGCCATTGCCCTGAGGGTAGTAATTAGATGAGAATTTAAGGGCAATTCCATAGTCAAACGCCCAACCAGCAAATTTTAATGAAGCAAATGCAGGTCCATTATCACATACCAAAGAGTAGGGACAACCAAAGTGATTTAAAATGAAAATTTCTAGAAAGTTAGTAACAACTTCAGTTGTGCATTGCTTACATACTATCGCTTCCGTCCATCTAGTACAGTAATCAGTAGTGGTAAGAATGTACCTGTGTCCTGCAGATGATGGAGGGCTTACCGGACCAATGAAGTCGAGACCCCATTGCGCAAAAGGCCTTACCTCCAACACCGGTTGCAGTGGAACAACATTCTTTTCCCTGGTGGCAGTGGTCTGGCATGTGTGACATGAACGAACATAGCAATGGGCATCCTTGAAGACGGTTGGCCAATAATACCCTGCTCTTAATATTTGATGTGTTGTGGAAGAACTAGAACCATGGCCAGTGCCAAATTTGTTGTGAAACTCCTTCAAGACCCGATCTGCTTCTTCCTTGCCAAGGCATCTCAAATAAATGCCTTCATGGTTCTTCTTGTAGAGAATGGAACCCTGTAGCATGTAGCCATTACTTTTCAATCTCAGGGCCCACTTTTGGACTCCTTGCAGGTGCGGTGGACACTTATGGTTCAACAGATAGTAGACGACATCTGGTACCACTCTCCCGGGGAGACATCTTCAAGCTGGTACTGCTGCACAGTGAGTTCAGGTCCAGCTTATGCTGCTGTTTCGGCAATTGTGCGGGTGAGTGCCTGCCCTCTCACCAGTTTCATCAGTTGGATTTCCATATCATATTCTTGGAGCAAGGTGACCCACTTATCTCTCTGTTCACCCAATTCATTTTGCATGAGCAATGTTTTTACTGCTAGGTCAGGGACAATGGCAAACACCTTGTTGCGTAGAATATAGTGTCTAAATTTCTTCACTCCTCTGACAAGAGCGTACACCTGCTTTTCAATGTTGTGGTAATGCAATTCAACATCCTTGAGGGGAGCACTCATAAAGGTGATCAGATGTTCGTTTCCTTCATCATCCTTCTGGGTCAACATGCTAGCACAAGAATGCTCTAAAGCAAATGAGTAGATGTAGAATGGCTTCAGATAATCCAGGCTAACTAACACAGGGGCCTCAGCAATGGCCCATTTGATCTCTTCGAAAGATTGTTTGGCATCCAGTGTCCATTCAACTTTGGCATCTTGTTTGAGCATGGCATTGAGAGGTTTAACAATCTCCGTGAAACCTGTGATGAATTTTCGGACAAAGTTGATCTTTTCAAAGAAAGATTTTAATTCCTTCTTGCTACCTGGGGGCTGAATTTTTAGTAAGGACTCGATGCGTTTAGGATCTATGGAGATTCCTTGTTCTAAAATGATGTGCCCGAGCAATCTGCCTTCCGTCACTCCAAAAATGCACTTCTTGGGGTTGAGAGAAACCCCAAACTCCCTGCATCTCTAAAATACCTTGCATAAATCGGAGACATGATCACCTCACCTTTTAGAAAATACGGTCAAATCATCCATATAGATGATTATGCACTTGCCAATTAGGTCCTTGAAGGCGATATCCATGGTGCGTTGGAAAGTGGCGCCGGCGTTGATGAGCCCGAAAGGCATTCTTCTGTATGCGAACGTCCCCCACTTGGTGGTGAACGCCATTTTGTGATGATCCTCGTATTCCACCATTACCTGGTTATACCTAGAGTATCTGTCGAGGAAAGACATCATCTGTGAGCCATTGATGATTTGCAGCACCTCATCCAGTGAAGGCACTAGATAGTTGTCTTTTTTCAAGGCGCGGTTCAGATTGCGAAAATCCATGCACAATCTAATCTCCCCATTCTTTTTTCTGATCGGGACCAAGTTGGCCACCCACGTGGAGTGCCTGACTGGAAAAATGATTCTTGCTGAGAGCAATTTCTGCACCTCCTTGTAAACGACAGGTTCCAGCAAGGCATTGATACGGCGCTGCCACTGGCGGAATGGCCTCACTTCCATCTTAAGAGGGATGGTGTGTGTAATGACAGAGGTGTCATAAGTCTTCAAATCTTCATAGCTCCATGCCACCACATCATGGTACCTTCGCAATGCATCCGTGATTCCCTTCTTTTCCTCCAGCGTGCACACCTTTCCAATAAAAATATTCCTGATCTCCTCGGCTGTCCCAAGGTTGTGAGCATTGCACTAGTTGCTTATGGCCTCCTTTTTTGTTTGCTGATCCTGATCTCTGATCTGATCCAAGTCAAATATGCGTTCCAACTGAACCATACCCCTGGGGATCGTATTGGTTTTGAGGTTAATAACTCCTTCTATGTCCAATTCAGCCTCATGTGGATTAGCTTCATCAATTATTTGAGTTGCGAAGACATCAGAACTTGTGATGAACTGAAGGATATGCTTGTCATCATTGAAGACTTGCATGTGGGTAACATTATCTGGGACTGATGGTGTGGATGTCAGCTCAACAGTGAATTTCTTGAGCCCAGACAGAGAGAGGGGTTGTAGAGTGCTGGCTGCTTGAGCCAAGGCATCAGCTGTGTGATTCTGAGCACGAGGCATCAATTGTATATTGAATGCATCTAAGACCTCCAAAAGATCTCAAACCCTATGCCTATAGTTTGTGAGTCTCCGATCATGACAGGAATACAATTTCCTAACCTGCTTAACTACTAGCGTGGAATCCTTGAAAACTTGCAGCATTTTTACATTTTTCTTCAAGGCCATAAGAAGACCAAGGACTAAGGCCTCGTATTCCACTATGTTATTGGTGCAATAAAACTACAATCGGTGGGCAGTGAGAAATGTCTTACCTGTTGGGCTGATGAGTTCAAATCCAGCTCCAGCTCCTTGCTTGGACTTTGATCCATCAAATCGGAGCGTCCAACACGCGAAGGATTCCATTTTTTCATGTTTGATTGGGCTTCCGTTCCCTTTCAGCTGGGTGTCTAGTCTTGTGACCTTAGGGGAATTTTCTGGTCTGATACAGAGATAAACAGGTGGCTCTGCTGGTGTCTCCTTTTGCGTTTCTATCTAGGGGGCAGCTAATTTTCTAACATGCGCCACTGATGCTTGACACAAGAAACAATTAAACTCAGAGTGTGCAGCATTGTGAACCCTGCACCAGTTTGGCAACAAGAGATCTTGTAAATTCATTCGAGCCCCTAGGCTAAGCTGATCCCTTGCACATTTCTCCATGAATTCCTGGAAGCCATTGAGTAGCCCCCAATCGTCGTCTTTATCAAGCCCCTCATCGGCGTCTACCAATGTTTCTGTGTCTGGGGGAATTCGTGTAGAATCGGTCGAAGGACTACACAACGCCAGCAACACCTCATCTACACGTTCTTCCTGAAGCCCGACCTCATTTTGGTAGGCAAAAGGGTGGTAATTCCCTAAATCAGTCTTGGCGAACAACACCTCGCTGAGATTATTATATTCCGTGATCATATACTTCATACGGGGTTCACGGTCGATACAGATCTGATTTGGCAGCCCCTTCCATGGTAGCCACATGTGAGAAAGGTCTGTGGCAGTGTATCCGTTCAGTGCCTTGGTGAATTCCCTTCCCAAGATGATTCCATATTCATCGGGAATGTCAGCCACTTGAATATCAATGACCTATTGTATCCGCGGGTCTATGGCAATCTGCATCGGGATCTGGTTTATTTCACCTACGATGTTGATCTATGTTTTGTCCAGCTGGGTGACCTTCCTCTTTGAAGGCGTGGGAGTGATGCCAAGAGCCTTGCAAACCGCCAAGGGCATGACATTGGTAGACGCTCCTGAATTGAGCAAGCAGTTATGCAGGTTCTTCCCAAAGATCCTAATGGTGGTCAGGAAAGGGGGAGTTTCCGGTCTACCTTGGAGGATGCCCATAGGCGTTTCCATGTGTGTTATCTGACCTTTGTTCCTATCACTGCCCATATCCTTGATTTACTTAAATTGCTGGTCCTTGGAGAACTACCTATTAGCCCTTTCCGGCTCCTTTTCAATTTGTTTACTTGCGGACTAGCTCACGGGAACATCCTTCCTTTTCTCGGTGTTATCCTGTATCTCTGGTCCTTTTCTAAGCTCTTCGAAGGTTACCTTCTTAGCTAGGGTTTCTTGTATTTCACTAGAGGATGGAGTTTCGTTAAGGACCCTAAAGAAGGCATGCCTCACGGTAGGGACTTTAAGTAATTCGAAAGCTGACAAGCTGATTTTCACCTTTTTGAACTCTTCTGCTACATATTCACCCATTTGCTCAATTTCTGAGCTAAAAGCTTGGCCTATAGTAGAACTAGGAAGTTGGACCTTCGTCTGTCCATACGGGTTTTGGGATTGGCCTTGAGGCTGATTTTGCAACTGGTTTTGAGATCTGTTCTTGTTGAGGTATTGGGAAGGTATGTGAGGAAGCCCAGGGTTATTACTGGCATTTGGATCAGGTGGGGTGCCGAAATTGTTTGGTGGGGTAGAAGTTGTAAAGGATCCACCCGCCTGTCTATTCCTAAGGAAGTAGGGACTCGATCGTTGATGGAACATGTGGACCTCGTCTACAAATGGTTCCTCTTCATCTACCGGACCATTATCTACTGAATCAAAGAGCTGAGCCAAAGTTTGTCCATTGCTTACCTCTTGCGCTTCTTCATCCTCAATAGGAGTAGGCTCGACTTTGGGCTCGTTGTGGTCACCTTGCGAGAATGGCGCTTGATTAACCACGAGATAGGAGGAATCGTAGGGCTCAGATGGGATGATGTCCCTGCAGTTGGCATTGTCGACTGCGTTTTGTACCTCCACCTAGAAGATTTTAGTAGCTGTCTGGAATTCAGGACAATCCAACTCAGAGTGTTTGCTGGTTTTGTGAAGTTGACACCACCCAGACAAGGCTGCTTTAGCTAGATATACGCCACTAGATGTTTTGTCGTTGCTCGCCGGTTGATCGAAAGGCATAGGGACACCACCATTATTGGGCCTGGTGTTCCATGTACGATTCTGCCTCTGAGAAGGTCTCCTTTCTACGTTCTAATTGGCATTTTTCCCCCTCATAATTTTGCCTAAAGGAAGTGCCTACTTCCTGATTATCCCTGCTGTCCCTATTATCTTGGCTATCCCAGTTGAGATTGGCCTGGAAATTGTGTTGAGAGGCCTACAACTGGTTATTCTGGTTCTTTAGGTGCGTCATTTCCATGGACATTTTCTTGATCATTTTCATAAGTTCCTCCAACTTGTCTTTCTCAATTCTGCCCCCAGGCGATAGCACCGGATTTTGGAGAAAAGCGGGCGGGGCTGCCGGCTGATTCTGATAGGCTGGAGGAAACTTCAGTCCCAACAGGTATAATGGCACCTGGGGCTGTTGGGAGTACGCCTGCTATTGTGGAGCAGCCTGAGAATAGTGGTACTGCTGCTGGGGCTGCAAATAGGAAGGTGCGGGAGGTGCATAATTCAATGGCTGCCCCGGATGTGGCACCATGGGTAATTGGGATACCTGGTTCATAAGAGGGGTTTGGTGAGCAAACACCTGATTAAGCCCCTAAATCTGCATTGGGTGGGCTACCGGTCCCAAAGAAGGTAGCGGACCGGAGATATTCTGCCCCAAGTCCGCACTGGCGACAATAGCTTCTGCATAGGTGGTCACTAGGGTAACGAGCGCTGGGTGCATCCTTCTCACCAAGGCCGACATGAGGTTGTCCAGTGCTGCATAATAGACCGGGAGAGCCGCCGCATCATTATGGAGGTACGGGTCCTGCAGCCTTGTGTACGCCTGATGGAAGCGATCGTTGAAGGAGCAAATAGGTTCATTGACTTCCCTCCTAACAGACATGAATTGTTGGTAAAGCTCCAAAGGGCTGATGGGAATCTTGTATTTCTGCAGGAAGGCATTCTTCATCAGGTTCCATGAGGTAATGGATCCCCTTGGCAGATTAATGTACCAGTAGAAGGCCTCTTCCCCCAACGAATGTGGAAAGAGGCAGCATGCCATGTCCTCATGGTCAACTTGCATTTTGGTAATCGTTGTCTCGAATATTTTGATATGCTCCTTAGCTGTTCTTTGCAAATCGCGCAGATGGAACTTCGAACAAAAGCCCTCCAGATTCTTGGGCATATCATTGTAGACAACAAAATGTATCGGCGAGGGGTTATGTGCTAACCAAGCCATGGAGGGTGGTGGAGGTGGCACTTGCTGTTGGAAAATAAGAATTTGGGGCTGTATTTGCAATACAACAGCAATCTGGGGCTGCACTTGAGTTATGGCTGCCTAGACAGTTCCCTGGCCTGGAAGGGCCGAGAGAGGAGCGAACCCCTGGCTGCCGGAGGTAGGAGGTGCAAATGCAGTTTGAGATGGTTGGGTGGAAGATGAAGGCCAGCCAAATGAAGGTGAGGGTGAGATGGAGGCAGATGGAATGGAGGAAGAGGGTGGGGCAACGCTACTTCTTTGAGCCCGCTTTTCCCTAGTAGGGGGCTGTAATTCTTCAAATTCTCCCTTGTTTGGTGTTGACCGTAGAATCCGTTGAAATCTCTCCGAGGAGAATGATCCGATTTGATCCAGCTTAACTTTATCGTTTAACTTAGTATTTCCACTGTGGCCCTCCTTCTAGCACCAGTTCTGTTGATGGTGTTTTTATGCACTTCAACACAGGCAGTGCGTAGGTGCACTACCTCTCTTGAAAGACAATCTTCCACAATCAGATTGTAGAACACTATCCCAAAGTCTCTCGGATGTCGGGTCATGACAGTGCTGAGATACCTCAGTAGTTTGATGTGATTTGCTGGAATCACAAGGCGGTCTTACAGAAAATACAAAGCAAAGACACAAAGCATGGAAGTTGGATCTTGAAATGGAGTTCCTAGGATGGGAAGTTGTTATGCACCGGCTGTAGGTTCAAACAGCAATCTTGGACTCCATTTAGTTGTTGGATTTGGCTTTACAATGTGCAATGAACCTTAGCATAGGTCAGTTACTAAAAAAAGGGAAAAAGGCAAAGGGAAGGAAAAGTTCCTAAGTCTAAAGCTAGCTATGAATAGTGACAATGGAGTTCCTGCAATGGACAATTCCTCAAAACAATATCCCATTTAACCAGAAATTTCACAGTATCATGGAAATTGTGCTATCTTCTAAGGTCTGCAAATATTTTATCCTTCATCCACCACATACATGCATGAATCAAAGATAAATGTTTGGAGCAGCTTTCAAATCAAGTCCAAACTAACTTTGCACAACTATCTACCATCAACAAACAATAAAAAGTATGGACAAAGAAATCATCAACATGGCAGGAATTTGTATGATCACCCAACAACATTTCTAAAATCTACCCAAAGAAAGAAAACAACTAACTAGAACAGCATTAAGATCTAAACTAAACATCTGATATTGGAGAACGAATCAAATGACATGAAAGAAACCAAGAAAATACACCAAGTCAATGCCTTTTCTTATAAATTTCAGCAACATGCCTTTACAACAACTCAACTCTCTCTTTGCAAATGAGAGGAGTGCCCTATTTATAGTTTTCTAAAAGTTAAATGCATGGCCAAGATTCATTCTCATTGTGTGGCCAAGATTGATTACAAAATAGGGTTTCACCTACCCCCAAATAGATCTCAATTTAAAATTACATTCATGTTTCTTCCCTATTTTGTCTTCTAGCTGATGGCACTGTAGCTCTTTTGTCCTGTAGTGGATTGTTATTTTGCTGCTGTAGCTACTCTTTAGGAAGGTCTTCGTCTTTGGCTAGGCTATCCTCCTGCTCCTCGAAAGCTCTGTGTTCTATGCATTTGAGGACGACCGCCTGGAGCTTATCTATTTCGAGGATTTCACATCGTAATGCCTGATAGCTCCATTCTTTAGCATTTTCTTCCAGCCTTTTTCAATCTTCATCATACTTCGAGCCTTGGTCCCTGAACAGCTCTGATTGGTCGAAGGCACGGGCAACAAAACTCAGGAACTCCATTTTGATTTCTCCAGCTGTCCCGTCCTTCATCTTCTCCTAGAAGTATGGTTTGATCTTCTCTAGATCCATTTGCATAATGGGCATATCATAGCTCATCATCACCTTGAGATATTTGGCACATTCTGCCCGAATTTTCTTGATCCACTCAATGTCTAGATCCACCCTGCTTAGGATTTGTTCCAACCTCTCCTTCCGGTTGTCGAAGTCTCCACGCCACACATCCATTAGCTAGTGATCTTCTTTTTAAAACTCTAGCTTCTCCTCCCACATGGCCTCAGGCATTTGAATGATAGCTTCGATCCTTGGGAAGGTGAAGTCGTAGGTTGCGGGAAAATTGGTGCAGAGCCTCTTTGTGCTCTCCAGAGATTGTATTAACTCTAAGAACTTGTTGGATGTCCACACAACCCTGCTGATTCCCATGTTCCCGATGAATGAGACCTGTCAGAACCAGTCCTTGGTGGTTTTCTCCAAGTTCTCCCTTCTCTCCATTTTATCGATCTGTTCTTTGGAAAGCAACTGAGGTGCGGCCGCGGAGGTGGTGGGCAGGTTGTCCACTGAGGACCATTGCTGTATATAATCCGTCAATGTTGCAACCTGTGCCTTGAGCTCATCTTTGGACATTTTGTCCTGCTTTATCAGGTGCACCACTGTGGCCACCGACTCCTCAAGGTGCTCAACCTTCTGCTCTCAGGTTGCAGTTCCCAAGTCGATGGTGGAGACGTTCTAACTCACCCCCGCCTGGCCAACAATAGGCGTTGCAATTTGTGCTGCTCGGGAGCCAGAAGCATTCATGGTTACTTTGGATCAGACCTTGGGCTTCTTCTCCTTCTTCATTGTGATTTGGGATCGAGCCAAGATGGTCTCTAACCTTGCCCTCGAGTCCTTCAGCACAGGGGTTGTCTTTTCAAGTTGCTTCTCCAACCATTCGGGCACAACAGACTTCCCCTTGGGTGAATCACAGTCACCCTCGCCCTTCTCAGTTAAAGGCAAGACCTCTTCTTCCTTTTCCTTTTGGGGTTCTCCTTTTTCTTTGGTAGCATCCTCTTCCTCTTCATCGGAGTCGTGGATGAACACTAGGCGCTTGACAGGTAGCTTGGTGGATAATTGCTGGATGGGAGTTTCTTCTTTTGCTGTTTCTTCTTCTTTCTTTTCCTCAGTACCCTTAGTCTTGGGGCTTTTGATAGCATGGGTCTCAGCTTCGGTTAGATCTTTTATCTGTTGTTCTTCTAGTGGCTGCCCTTCTTCACCATGTGGTGACTCTTCTGCCTCCACCCCAACGTCCTTTAGCTGCCACGCCACCTCCTCCTCAAGGTCCTCATCGAAGGTCTGGATGATTTCCTTAGCACCCGAGCCACCCTCTTCATCTCCACTCTCAGAAGAGCCGGTCTCCTCCTCATAGACCACCCTGTCGATAGTTCGGTGCTCATACTCGGGGTGCTCATGATACTCATCAGCCTCCTCCTCGATAGACTTCGAGGCTTCCTGTTCTCGTTCCTCCAACTCCTTTGAGATTTGAATTGTGGCCTCCATAGCTGGCGGCCCTGTTGGCAGTTGTGAAGGTTGGGCAGTTGCAAGGACCTGGGCGAGGGCCGCTTGGAGAGTTGGATCCATCAAGATCTGGGAGAGCTCAGGGGGGAAGTTTTGCATATGTCGTGTAAGATCCTCGGGCATAGTGGCAGTAGGAATAGGCGATGCTATTGTTTCTAGAGGGAGTGATGTGATTGGCGACATGGCAGCAGAAGAAGAAGGGGGAGTGGTCATACCGGAAGAGGAGTTAATGTTAACTACTAACTCGGCCAGGGGCGAAGGGGCAAGATGGACAGAAATGTCCACCACCGGCAGGGGAGCGGCGACCGCAGCCAGGGAGGTGGGCAGTGCAATAGGAGGGGCAGGTAGAGCCAACGAAGGCCGGGGTTCTTCCGCACCTACTATTTGTTTAAGCCTTTTCGGAGATGAGCCTCCCATTTCTTTCTTCGTTGAGGCCTTCGGATCTAGAGACTGCGCGGTCTCTGTTCCTTTCCTTTTTTGAGACCTAGTGACCGGAGGGGACTTGGAGGTCTCACCAATCGACGTGGTGGTGGCAACATCCTCCACAGTATTGAAAGGTTGGCAACTGCAGGGTGCCTCGAATGCATGATTGTGGACTTGTCTTCCTCGACTTGGTCTGGTACTAGAAATGGTTGCACTCTCCTCAGGAATAGTACCGTCATGCGCATATAGTGCCTTGCGCGCACTTCTTTGTCAACCTGGCAGTTGGCCTAGAAATCCTCAATGTGATACTGATGGGAATAGGCTACCCTAGTGCTTTCCTTATGTGGCCATGTGGATCCACCCGTGGGTGAGCGGTGTGCCAGTTGAAATGGTAGTCCTTTAGCTCCTTCTCAGAGTTGCTGGCACATTGGGACGTCTGCAGTCGATACATGCCCTGGCCGAGGGTCATGGGGTAGGAGATCCCCTCTATTTGCTTGTTGCTGAAGATTGTCTGGATGTGTTGGAGCTGCCGAGCATGCTCCAAGAGGATGATTCTGTCGTTACCGAGGCAATCTATTCGGCCTTTCAGAGAAACCTTGGGCCTGAATGTATGTGAGTTTCGGATACTGGATGAAGAGGAAGGTGTATTGCTTTAGATGCACCCTGGCACTGTGGGAGACCCTCCTCTCGAAGTCTCTGACAATCAACCTGATGATATGGCCAATGAAGGCATCATTAACCCTGCAGTATTCTTTCATGAAGTTGCGGTACTAGAGCTGCGGGTATTTGTCATAGGCTTTAAGTCCTCGCTTCTGCCCATGATCGGGTGCTACAAACAGCCCGCTGTACTGCCTTTGATCTGCCAGGGAGTAGACGAGGTAGGAGGTCATGTAGAATTTGGAACTCTTTTTCACGTTGACATACTGCTCATGGAAGCAGTTGCTAATGATGCCTCCCTAGTAGAATAAGACCTTGGTTGTAACGTCCTCATTTCCCCGCAGGATCTGCTCAATATAGTATGCCATCCACTCCTGGATGTAGGCGGTCATTGGAAGACCCATAACCCTTCTCAATAGGGTTACCAGGTCATGGTAATCCTCGTGGAAATCGCTACAGAAGAGCTCCTGGGGAACCTTCGCAGCGCTGCCCCATTTTTCCTTAAGCCAATGCAGATTTATTGACCTTTTACAGCCTGTTGGATTAGCATCCCACACCGCCTGGCATTCTTCTAATGTGGGAACCTCCATCTCTTGGAACGTGGGAATGTGGAATGTCTTGGTGATTCCCTCTGGCGACATATCTACGAGGATGTTTCCCTCCCTATCCACAATTGTTCTGGTATCTGTCTGATAGGCTTCTCGGCAAGCCATGACCAATTCAGGCGCCACGAGGGATGGAGGGAAACCGACATCCTTAGCTATCCCACTTTGCCTTATCAATCAGGCATTCTTTGTTGTTGGGTTGACCCTGACCCTCTACGTGAATTCATCTCTATCCACTTAGCCAATATTGGTGTCTATAATTTCTTTCTAGTCCGTTGTGACCTTGGAGTGGAGTAGCTCGCCCTGGAACTGATATTTCATTTGATCTTTGTCTTCCTTTCCCCGAGGGGTCCTTCCTGACTTCTTACCCTTATCCTTCTCGATGGACGCCCCTAAAGTTCCTGCACCCGATTCCATATATTCTACAAGCAAGGGAAAAGTTAGTGCAATAGATTATCAAAAGCATTCATGTTAGTCCAATTCTCAAAAACAGCATCTACTTCAAATAATCAATTAAGCATATCATAAATTTTATCTGTAGACATTATTGATCATCGTTTCAGGGCATTCGGACAATCTGGGCCCGGAGGGCCGGACTTCCCTAGCAGGAATGCTGTCTGGAAGGGAAAACGCAGCTAAAAACTCCCGGAGGCCCTCCTTGGCAAAATTTTAATGTTTTAATAAAGCTCATGATGAAGAGGGCCAAAATTCAGGATGTGGGTCAAAGTTAGATTCCAAATTTGGGTTCGCTAGGATCGATCTAAGGAGGCCCGGAGCTCCCAAGCTGAAAAGCTGTCAGGAGATGGCAGTTGGTGGCGGCAGACAGCATATGGAAATCTGGAGGAGGAAGTCTGGGGCCCGGGGCCCGGAGGGTCAAAATGCGGTCGATGCTAAGTCATTTCGGCTTCGGAGGCTCGGGCCGACGACATCGAGATGGAGCGCAAACTTCTCCGTTTCTGGCGGCAATCACCGGTCGGAAGTCCAGGAGGGGAAGTCAGGGGGCAAGAGCCCGATAGCAGATTTTGCGTTTCTGAACTTGACAGCACCCGGCAGGCCGGAGCCCGGAGGGCGGAGTTTCGGGCGGGATTTCCTGCTAGTAGAGGCGGACTTCCGAGGACGGAAGTCTGGACACCGGGGCCTAGAGAGTGGCCAACCAAGTGAGGATCTTCATTTGGAACGGTGGGCGAGGACTGGAATCTCGGGACACGGGGCCCGGAGAGCAGACGGCCGCCCAGAGATTCGATGATTTTCCATGGCAAACGGCGCTCTGGAGCCTGGGTATCGGAAGGGCGGGGCAAGGTTTCCCCGACGGCAAGAGAGCGACAGACTTCTGAGAACGGAAGTTCGGGACCTAGGGCCCGGAGACGCGACAGTCGCAGACGCAAAAGAACAAGCTAACGGCGGGGAAAAGGTCGGGGTTTGGGGGTCGGACAGCACCGATGAGCTCGCCGAAAGACTTTACCGTGGGGAATGGCAAAAAATTGAGCAGGGAAACCCGTCGTTCGGGGCCCGAAGGTTAAAATGATGGAACAAGCGAATTCTTCTCAAGGGTTAATCTACCGGAAAACGCTGGGCCGAGCCCTGAGGGCGGACGACGCCGGGCGACATCTTTCACGTTGAAGAACGCGAACCTCTTGCGGAACTCCGGAGACGAAATTCCAGGGTTCAGGGCCTAGGACGGCCAAAGGATGCATGTTAATTCTTGAAGTTCTTCGGCGAGGGGATGCTCGGGGTCTGGCTGCCGGGAGGTAGGAGGATTTTGCAGTTTAAGCAAGGTGAAATGTGAGCGGGACCCCGAGACAGGAAGCCCAACGGGCCGGGACTGGAGAGGAGGATCGCCGTCGGTAGGTGATCGAAGTTGGATATTTGGACGGCGAAGGAGGGTCCCGGGCCCGAGGCACATGATCGCCCTGCGCAAAGAACGGTCGCGGTGGGGAAAAGTCCCGAATTGGCGGCGAGGGCATTTCCAATAGGTTTACTCAATTTCGATCATGTGGGTTTGGCACGCGATTTTATGCTGTATCACTTATGTCTTCCTATCAATTTGTTCATTGATTTAAATCCTTAAAAATCATGAAAAAGATGCACGAGAGGGCAACCGATGGCCTACCTCAAACACGCGGAGTTGGGAGATGTGGGATCCACCTACATTTGACGGAATGATGCCGAGGGCGATGATCGTGACGTTGTCAAAGGCGGTGGGCTCCAGATGATAGCTTCTCCAATTCGCTCCAATCCTATTTTTTGAAAATGACTTGGCCAGATTGGGCGTTTTATACCCCAACCGCCATGAATGCTCACATTAAATGCTCATACAACCACGAGAAAAGTTGGTGAATTTGAAGTCGGCGACGGCAGCGGGAAAGCTGGGGCTTGGTGGGCGGGGAGACGTGTCGTGACGGTCACCTTGAAATTTCTCGTTGGTTTGAACGGCGATGGCAGGGAGCGAATCGTGGCCTGGAGGGTGGGATTTCGCCATGGATCCGTCGTCAAGGACGGTGGAACCGTCATGGAATCCCGGAGATGGAGTTCCAGATGCCTGGGCCCGGAAGACCCTAGGGCAGATAGTGGCCGAGAGCACACCGCTGGCAGCAAAGATGATGGCAGGACTCGGGGGCTGGGTCGCCGTAGGAGGTTCACCGTCGCGGACGGCGAGGCCAAGATGGAACCCCGGAGACGGATCTCCGGGGTCCAGGGTCCAAAGGCAGAAAGCCGCAGGGAGGATTTTAACAAGTTTCACAAACGGTGAGAGGTGGATCGGACCCTAGCTCCGGAAGGATGCCCAGCGGACGCCGCAGGAAACGGCAATCCCAGCGGGGAAATCCAGTTAGGGAATTCTGGACGCCCAAGCCCGGCAGGGCCTGGGGCTGTTTTAGGGCCAAATTGCTAGAGAGATTCTGCGAGGCCCCGGAACGCAGCAAAACCAAAAGGGGAGGGCTTGGTTGATTTATGATGGAACTTTGGAGCAACATCGACCATCCGAAACACCAAAAAAGAGGGGCACGCAAAATGAGGCGGTGCCCAAAATGACCCGACAAGGCGAAAGAAAAGAGGGTCCCCGTTTCAAACGGGGCGTGTGTGCTAGGGGCACAACAAACCCTAGCTTCAAGGTTAAAGTAGGGAAAAAATCCCTAATTTTCTAGCATAAATAGGCCAAGAAGGGTCACTTTCAATTCATTTGTGCATTCACACCTTAACGAATTATTACAAATTGAGCTTTGACCCTTTGATGAAATGGTGCGATGAGAGCTCCCATGACACATTTCTGATTGGGTTTGAGAGTACTAGAGGCTTCTAGGCTCAGGACCACTAGTATGTAACTTGAGACTTGATTTGAAATTTGAATTTTTGATGCATTTATTTCATTTTGAATTTTAAACTTTGGCGGCGTCGCTATACAATGATGCTAATTTGAGAATCAACAATGCTAAAATGAATTTTAGCAACACATATGTGTATTGTGACATAGTTCACAATTTAGAATTAGGGTTTCTAATTTTAAATTGCGATGCATATGTTTATAGTGACACATTTCTTGATTTGAAAATTAGGGAACTAGGGTTTCCAAAGTTTAAATCAAGATGCATATGTGTCCAGTGACACGATTTGCAATTTGCAATTTGAAATGCCTTAGGCATCGTAGTTTAGAATTTGAATTATAGCGAGGCTATCGGAAATAGTGACACTATTGTCATTTTGGAGCCAAAAAATCCAAATTGAGTCAATTTTTTTTTGAATTTTGACGTCGTGCGCTTTGTGGGTGTAAGAGGTCATTCCACCCTTGATGTCTCGTGAGCATTGACCCATAGTTTTGGAGAGACTTGGTGATTTATCCAAGTTGCGCCAAGAGCACCTGGGGGAGATTGGCCTATGGTATGTTGCATACATGGCCATCGTCCAAACACATCTGGCTATGATGACCACACTATGAGAGTGATGGCACAGTGATACTTCATCATTCCACCTTCCTACAAGAAAGGTTTCAGTGACATTAGAGGATGTATGGAAAATACTATGTTTTTTGATACATGGAAAGTGCATGATATATGATGTTGACAGCGAATACAATTCCTGCCATGAGGTGATGGAGATTGACAACCTCATTCTAGTTACTTCCCAGATAGACCTCAAGATGTACAAAGGTTGAGTGCTTACTTTTAGATTGATTATTACAACCATCATTTCTAGTTTGGTCACTCTAGATTGATGGAGAAGAGGATTCAGTCTAGGATGGGGCTTGGCATGGCACCAAATGCTCTACAGGAGGACACTATTTACATTGGGGCCGGTGATGTTGGCTTCATTGTATCATGATATGCATGACTTTTTCTCTCACAACAATAGAGTGATCGTGATAGGAGTTACTTTGCTTCATATTTGGGTTTGGGAGCATATTGTCATGGTCTAACCAATTGTTCAGATGGCCGATGTTGAGCTAGATGATCTAGCTATTTGGCGATATAGAGGTGCCATTACACTTTAGAAAAATAGGAAGCTTAGGATTCCATACTGGCATAGAGTGCTTGATGGCATGGTAGTTTTTAGATGGCGATCTTAGCTTCAGATGCCAACATGGTATGATGACATGTAGCAACACTTCTTTGCTAGATAGACCCGATACATGCAAGGTCAGGAGGTACACCATTATAGAGTAGTATCTTCCAAATAGGGTGGCTCAAGAGTTTAGTGAGTAGTAAGATAGGCCAAATGATGCATATAGGGCCATCTTCACTAGATTAGCATGAGAAGTTTCCATGTGGGGACCTACGATCCCAACTCTTGAGGTGGTTGAGGGTTTCCGATAGTTGGTTGCCTAACCATGGGCTTATGACTAGGGATAGATAGACGTGCAGATAATTCTTGCATAGGATGCATGGTTCACACCCCCTTGCAAGTTGAAAAATATAGTAGGAGCTCCTCCATGAGGGAGATGTAGAGGGAGGAGAGTGGGCAGAGGTAGGGGTGGAGGCAAGGGACAAGATGGCTAGGATGGCCAATATGGATAGGATAGGCATATCCCTGGGGCACCACCAGTGGGACATCAACTTCCATAGAAACCTCCTATTTAGTAGCAGCTAGTGTAGTAGTAGCCAGTGCAGCCACCAACACTAGATCCTCCAGATTTGTAGATTTAGTAGTTGCAGCAGTATGTACAAATCATTATGCGTGAGCGAGATCAGGCCTGACAGTAGATTTTCTCTATTATTGCTGAGAGGGATTGGGAACAGTACCAGGTACAAGCTATCATAGTCGAGAAATACCATGAGTAGAAGCTCAAATAGACTACAAAGATGCAGTTAGCATAGGAGGTCGGGCAACACCAACAACTTGAGATGATGACAATTGAATCATAGGGGCAGACAGTCTCTACAAGATTGTATAGAGAGGTTGTGACTGAGGTAACCTACTACAAGAAGCACTATTTGAGAGATTTCCCCACAATGCTTAGACAACTTGATTACTCCTAGAAGACTAGGGTACCCACATGGCAAAGCAGAGGATCAACTTGAGAGACAGGTTGGAGAGGGGAGTAGCCATCAGGACTAGCTCGAGTGTATAGACACTTTTTGGTTGTTGCCTGATTATTTTATACAGATATACATTCATGGGCTCCTTATTGATAGCCTTGTGGATATTCCATTTATGATTGATATACAGACATTGATTCAGATATTTTACCATGTTATAATCATTATTTTTTGATATATATATGATATGGATTTGATGTGATGTGATGTGTTCATATTATTTCATGTTTATGATTGTATGGATACATATGATGTGAGATGATATTCTTATGCTTATATTTTATCATGTATAGATGCACTTTACTTATTCCTATGAGATATGCAATGATATGTGATGATATGTGATGTTATGATATGGATGGATGCAATGTTATATTCTCTTTCGTTATAATTTTCATAATATTCCATGGGATGACATGGTATGTTTATGTGATGTGCATGCAAATGATATGGATGCATTTCTTTTTGTGTATTTTCTTATACAGTTTTATGATGATGATGATGCATATAGATGCGAATGTTTTATGGTTATGATATGATAATGCAATGTATGCAGATGATATGTGTGCAAATATTTAAGATGCTTAGAATAAAATATAAAATATATATATTGTTTGTCACAACTTAAATGGTAATGTAGGATGGATGTATTGATGATGTTTCTATGATTTTCATGATACCAGGTTAGCGTGGATAGAAGATAGAGGAAATAAGATGAATGACCATTGATTTTGATGATTGCTTCAAGAGATCCAACAAGTCTATGATCCACTGAGACTTTATAAGAGATGGTGTTGAGACATGCAAGATGATAACTTGCTTAAATCTTGGCATTGGTATTTTTTGTCATTTTTGTTTGATATAACACATAGACCTGATGTATCAATGTAATGATAATGAAGACAATGTTGTATCTAGTGTAATGGACTTTGACTCTACAAACAGATATGATAGTTCTTGTTCATGCCTTGACATATAGAAACCTCATTGGAATGTAAGTTAGAAGCCTAAAACCTAAAATATATTGTACCAAAGCATACACAATAGTCAACAACGTAATCCAAACAACCTTCCTACACATAAGTAAGCAAGTATGCACCAAGATTATTTTACAAGAATACCCACAAGCACAAAAAATGAAAGATAATGATCAATGCCCCATTCCTTTCTCTCTAAATTTTCTTAGATAGAAATCATCCAGAGGTCCTTAGAATGGGTCATTAAGATGAATCATAAGAACAGATCAAAGAAAAACAATCAGTGTTATCTATATCTCTTGCTAGTTTATTTTAGCTAAGTTGATTTATGATACTGATGTCCATTGCATGAAGGATACATCCTAAGACATGAACTAATTAGATGGTTGTTTGATGTAGGATGATGATGAGCTTTATGATAAGCCATTGATATAAAATCCACTAATGCATTTACCTATGATTTAGAATTTAGATTTTGACACTTAAGTTTTCACTTGACGACTTGCAATACTTGCTTTCATTTTATTTTTCCAAAGGTTGAAGATGGAAATTGATTTATTATGGATGGAATTTTATTATGGGTGAAAGCAAGAAGGGATGGGTGGTTTTGGATTTTTTGCAATATTTCAATGTTTTTGGTATTTTGAAAATGCTTTGAGGTTGTTTTCGGTATTTTTTGAAAGTTTATGCGAATGCTTATGGTTTTTGTTTAATTGAGGTTGTTTAAGGTTTTATGAGATATTTGAATGTTTTCCAATGTTTTTGTGTTTTCTATTATTTGGATGTTTAGGGGTTTTTTGATATTTGAATTTTTTTGGGCTTTTATGATATTTGGATGTTTAGGGATTTTATGGGAGTTTTTAACCAAGAACCTAACCTAAAAGACCTATCCTAGGGGCCTTGGGAGCTGATCAAAGATAAGTATTTCCTATGTTATACATGTAGAAACCATGCAATTCAACTGACTCGACTTATTGAAGATGAAGATGTGAATAGTTGATGGAATATCAGTTTATTATGACAGACTCCTAAAGGATTAACCTAGGGTGTTTTAGGGGCACATCCATGATGGCCTTGCCTATGTTCAAGCTCAGAGACTCATAGTTCGACATGGTATTGTTTTTGGATTTTTGATGTTTGACCTTTTTAGCATTTTTGATGTGATTTAGATGTTTTTGGATTTTGATGAAGTTTTATGAATGTTTTTTGGATTTTCTAATAACCGTTTAAGATATAGAAGAAACCAATATAATCCACAACGAATTACCCCCAGTGTTAAATGATAGACTACCTCGATATAGGCAGGAAAAACTAACCTTTGTAATATGCTAAGTAGTACTAAGGGGATACGATACTTCTTAATATAAAGCTATGATATGGACAGGGATGGGTGATGGATGGAATGGGATGAAGGATGTGATGCCAAAAATGATAAGATAAAGAGCCTTAGATGGATGGAGGTAGCAAGGTACTTACCCAAAGCACCACCAAAGTGGTTTCCACTAGAGGATGATTGTTTTTATTTACTTTTTCAATCCTTTTTCTCTTTTTCTTTTGGATTTTGATCATTTTTTTTATTTTTTTGTATTTTCAAATTTTACACCCTTCAAGACTAGGCATAAAATATTTTAAGATGCAAGTTGTTGGTTGGTCCCTGCAAGGGTTCACCTTTAGGCATTGACAATTGGTATACTCCTTATCCATAACTTGTTGTGATGACAAAGGGACCCAACCAATTAGGCTCAAACTTTCCTTTGTTGTCTTGATCTGGAAGATTTTTCTAATTCTACTTTAGGACAAGGTCCCCTACCTAGAAAGACTGACATTTGATCTTCTTGCTGTAGCTTTTTTTCAGTTGGTTTTGATATACTTGCAAGTGATTAAGGGCATCAAGATGACACTCATCCAATAATTCTAGATCATTCAACAAAGATACTCTATACTCTTCATTGATATTTAGGTTTTTTAGTGACACTCGCAATGATGGGAGCTCAACCTCAATAGGTAGGATGGATTATGATTTGTAGACCAAGGAAAAATGGGTTGCACCTATTGGCGTGCAAATACTAGTTTAATAAGCCCAAAGAGCGAGATTTAGTTGCAAATGCTAGTCACAACCAATTTCATTGATCATTTTCTTCAAGTTTTCCAAGATTACTTTGTTTATAGCCTCATCTTGATCATTGCCCTAGAGATAATACATGGTAGAGAATAAGTGTTTGATATTGAATCTTTGACATAGCTCTTTCACATCTTGATTCTTAAAGGGGGTCTATTATCTGAGATAAGGGTTTGTGGAACACCATAATGATAGATCAGGTAGTTTAGGATAAACTTGGAAATTTTCTTCCCCATTATGTAAGTCATAGGAATGGTTTCAACCCACTTGGTAAAGTACTTAGTGGCTATTATGATAAAATTATGGCCATTGAATGAGGTTGAAGTGATTTTTCCTATGAGGTCAAGACCCCACTATGAAAAAGGTCAAGGTGTGATCATTGGTTGCAATTCTTGAGTTGGAGCATTAATTAGATCTCCATGTTGTTGACACTGGAAACACTTCTACACATATTGATGAGCCTCCCTTTCCATGGTTGGCCAATAGTACCCCATCCTCAATAGTTTCTTATCTAATGTCATACCACTAGAATGGCATCCACATATTCCATCGTGTACTTCTATTAAAGTGTTCAAGGTTTCCTCTTGGTTAATACATCATAGTAATGTCACTTTGATGCTTTGATGGTAAAAGGTATCACCTAGGATCATGAATTGGGTTTCCTTCTTAACAAAAGTCTTCTTAAGGTTCGAGGTGATATCAGATGGGAGGGTTCCTCTACTAAGGTAGGCAAATATTTAATGATAGCATGGGGATCTAGAGCCAACAATGACACACAAATTCAAATTTAGGGATTTCAAAGTTGGTACAAGAAGTTGTTCTACCAGGAATTTACATCAAAGGATCTTGTTCAGCATGTTTGACAATGATCCAATTATTGCCATTGCATCTTCTGCTTAGTTGTTCATGCAAGGAATCTACTCAAAATTTATATATATGAAAGGGTCCTTGAGGCTTTCCACCATCCTTTTGTAAGGAGTGAGCTTATCATCCTTAGTTTGATAGTCATCATTGACTTGGTTGATAACCAACTGTGAGTCTCCATATAATTTCATCTCTTGTATTTACCACTAAACCACTATCCTTAGACCTATGATTAGAGCTTCATAATTAGCAATTTTGTTAGTACAAGGGAACAATAGCCAATATGTCTTTGGAATAAAATCACCTTGAGGGGTGATGAAAAGAATACCTACTCCTAATCCATGTTGGGTGAATGATCCATCAAATTACATCTTCCATTGAGCTGTGAGATTGATAAGGAGCATTGATTGATCAGGGAACTCAAATATTTAAGTGTTCTTTTCATAAATAGGTGCCTCTGCTAGTTGGTCTTGATCACTTGTCCTTTGATTGCTTTGCACTCTACATACTCTATGTCAAATTCTACGAAGATAATCACCCATTTGGCCATTTTCCCAGTGAGAATTACTTTGGATAATAGGTATTTCAATTGATCAATCTTTTCAATGAGTTTGATTCGATTTGACATGTAGTGTCTAAATTTTTGTGAAGAAAAAACTATTGGTAGGCATGCTTTTTCAATGGGTGAATAGTTAATTTCATATCCCACCAAGGTCCTGTTAATGTAATAGATAGCTCTTTCCTTTCCATTTTCATCATGATGTGCTAGAAGAGCTCCTAGTGCTGTTGATGTTGCTGAGATATACAAGATCAATGGTTTGTTTGGTATCAGTGGCATGAGCACCGGAGGTGTCAATAGATAGTCTTTAATTTTCTAGAAAGCTTTATTACATTTCTTATCCCACCTGTACAAAGTCATTCCTTTATGGAGAAGATGCAAAAAGGGGTGGATCTTATCTGATAGTTGTGCAATGAACCTTCTGATAGATTGCAATCTTCTTTGTAATCCTCTCATTTGCTTCAGTGTTTGTGGTGGTTCTGTGTCAATGATGTCTTTTACCTTTGCTGGATCAATTTCTATCCCTCTTTGTGAGATGATAAAGCCAAGAAGTTTCCCTGATGTGACCTCGAAGACACACTTTTTTTTTATTCAATCGTACCTTGTATTCTTCAAG